>WNWU01013765.1:6321171-6374048 GCA_012654045.1 Ptyas mucosa | reverse complement strand
CCCCCCCCCATAAGTGATGGCGAGCCTGTTCACGGCTTGACAGTAGAGCAAGATAGAGCGGCAGCAGACATATCACCAAACAAAATAAAGGAGAATCTGGATTTCCTACTCAACAGCAAGTATTAAAGATTTCTGTATTCTGCAAGTTTAAAGGAACTTGGAACTGAGAGAGGGGGAAAGAGGAAAGGAAAAAAATGGTGCTTTCTTTCAGCAGAGAGCAGCTGAAAGTGAAAGTAATCTGATCAGTGTATTCAGCTACATTTTAAAGTAACAAATCCAGCTGGAAGAGGCAGAAAAGTAACAAAAAATAAAATAAAATAAAAATAGTAACTGATTTTCATAGACCTGATTGAATCTGGAGAATCTTTTGGGAAAAGTTGCTAGAATTTGTGGAAAAGGAAGATCTTTAAGAGGCAAAATGGCAACAAAACAACCGGGGGGGGGAGATTCCCCCACACATAAGCAGAAGCAGCCTCAAACTGCGCAGCTGCAAACTCAGACAAAGGAAGAAAGTCATTATGACCTTATTATTAAAGAAATTAAGAGATCAGAACAGGAAGTCAAAGGAATTATTCAAGAAAAATATGAAGCAGTTAATAAAGATATTCAAACAGTTGTCAAAGGCCTGTCTGAGGTAGTGTTGCAGATTGATAAAAAAGTGGATAATCTTGCTTTAGAGGTGGATACTAAATTTAAGGTATCTGATTCAAGAATTGCTGAAGTCGAAGAAATAACACAAAAAATTGAAAATGAGATTACTATGATGCAATTTCGATCAATGGAATTTGCTATTAGACTTAGAGGAGTAAAAGAAAACACCAGGGAAGATCTTAGAAAAGTCTGTGCTGATGCTTTAGCAGTTTTGCTGAAGGTAGAACCTGGTGAAGTTGTGTGCAAGATCGACAAGGTGTACAGAGTTAACTCTCATGTGGCAGTACAAAGGCAATTGCCTAGAGATGTGGTGATATATTTTACAGACAGAAGAATAAGAAATGATATTTTGCAAAGTTCATTTGTTACTTCTGTTCAAGTTGATGGAGCTGAGATTGGAGTTTTCAAAGAACTACCACCCAAAATGTTAAGAGACAGAAAGGATTATGGATTTTTGGTGGCAGAATTGAAGAAACAGAATATACAATTCAGATGGGATGCTCCAGCAGGTGTAATACTGAGGATTCGAAGAGTTAGATACCGTCTTAACACTATTGCAAAAGCAGAAGAATTTTATTATAATGTTTTGAAAGTGGGATCTCCTCCTCCACGTACATCTTCACCAATAGATAAGGATGCACAATTACAAGCTGAGTATGAACAAGAAACTGAAGAACAAATAAAGCAGTCTGAGAAGGAGGCAAGAGAGGCTCAGGGAGCGGCTGGTGGTGTTGTGGTTGATCCTTTTGCACCACTTGAAATTTCTCCTTTGGAAGAGGCATCTAAAACTATTACAGAGGACTTCCGGTTGAGCCGCCGGCATCGCCAGACGCTTCCTTGCGAAGCGCCAGTCCCAGACTCCGTAGAACCGCAAGAACAGCAAAAATCGGCTGTCTTGCGGTTTGGAATCCTTCCCCCCAGGAAGAAGGGGGGAAGGAGAGCAGACGGGTGGGGTAGAGCTCCCTGAGAGCACCAGATTTACCTAATAATCTGGTGCTCGAAGATGAGAGCTCCCCGTGAAGCCTGTCAAAAGCTCCGGACCTGGGATGCCTCTGACTGGGAAGTCTTTCCCTGTCAGAACTAGATGCCGCGGCCACCCCATCAAACAACTTTAAACAAATATCTCTTGAATCAAGTTGGCAGAGCACAAGTTGCATGAAGGAAACAGCAAGTATTTTTTTTTCTCTTTTTCTAACTCCAGGGACTTACTTTCTTAAAAGATTTCTCCTAAGTGGAAAGTGAAAGCAAGATGGCGTTTGAGTTTCAGCGGGGCGTGAAGAAGTGAAAGTTAAAAACAATTATTGATAAGCCCCTGTTTGAAACGTAAAACTCCTTTTTGAAAAGTGGATGGAATAAGAAAGGATGTAATAATAATAACTCAAGCAGCAATATAAATTAAAAAGTCTTTTTTTTTTCTTCTTGAAATTCCTTTTTTTCTTTTCTTTTCTTTTTCCCCGTCCTTCTGGAGGGGAAGGAAGAAGGGGGGCAGGATGGCTGGGCTTTTTGAAAACAAAGAAAGGAAAGGAGGGTTATTTAACCCTCAATGGTCTGAATTTGAGGAAGCTTTGAGTTCAATTACCTCTGCTTTATTGAAAAGAATTGATACTATACTTCAAGCTTCTCAAGCTGGAAATAATGAAATACATGGAAATACTGAGTCGCAATCTAGCAGTGGGGGATTGAATCAAGAGCTGGGAAAGGAAAAAAAACAACAAAAGACCATAGCAGATTTTACAGAAGAGAGAAAGATGAAAGCTGAGCAGGAGCAAGAAACTCTGCAAGCTGATGAGCTGTTCCCAGAAGAAGCCACATTTCTGCAAAAAGTTTATAATATCCAATCCCAAACACTGCAAATTTCTGCTGGAGTTAAAAAAGGCAGAGGGATTAAAGTTAAGAAGAAAGTTCGTAAAAAGGAAAAGAAGAAAGCCTGGAGAAATGGAAAATAACCCTGCTTGACGAGATGATGGTCCTTAAAAAGCATTGTTTAAATGTTTAAAGACTTTGAACTTTTGGGGGGGAAGAAAAAAAAAAGTACACAGCAATTTAATGCCAGTTAACCAAGTGATGAACGATGAGGAGGCAATCTATAGCTGTATTGGAATATTTTGAGAAGAATAAACAGATCACAGCAATGCTGGTGTGTTGGGCTGTGAAATATGCCTTGACTTGATGGAATTGGAATATTTTATTAAGGACTGTGATAAATTTGGATTTAATTGTAAACGTAGAAGTTTCATTGAATATACTAAATCGGAGCTTTCTGTCTGATGGTAATAAATATAAGGCAAAAGGACTATGGATCTAGAGCAATTGCAGTTGATCTGGTGGTTTCCTTAATATGTTTGATGGATCTACTAATCTAGTTTTGACTGGATTTGATGGATATTATTACAAATATAATTATAAAGTCACTCGGGGGGTTTTTTTTTTATAAAGAAGCAATTTACTATTTAGGTGGGTAGATGCAAATGATGAAGATATTCTACATGCTGTTGGAAGATGTGAAGACAAGAAGATTAGCAACTGGTTTAATCTAGTATGAAGAATTAAAATGTTTGATATAGTTATTAAATGATGTTTTATTTGTATTGATAAATTTATAAGAGGTATGATTGTTATATTCTTTTTTTGACTAAAAATTTTATTACTATTGTTTTAAGTGTTTTAACTATAAATGGACCTTGATGGTTCAAAAATGGAGGACGGAAGATTTTATATAGTATTCTGTTTTAAATTTGGGGGGTTTTTTTGTTTTTTTTTCGACTGAGGGTTTTTTATTTTTCTTTGTTGTTGGGTTTTCTTTTTCTGTTTTAAATGAAAGAAGTTACAAAATATCTTGTTAGATTGTATAGACTTAATAATTTGCTAAGTATTAATTAGTTATACTGAGTAATGATAGGTGTGATTACTTAATATTTAATTGTCTTATTAACTGCTGTAACTATAAATGGAGACATGGAGATTAATTCTGTCGAATTAGATGGAATGAGAAGAAAAGAAGACTTGCTTTCCTTTTATTTACTTGTTTAATGATTAGGATTATGATAAGTGTGAAATGGAGTTTAACTTAGAGAATTTAGCTGTATTTTATCATGTACTTGTATTTGCTCTGGGAAGTCCGGGGGGGGTGGTTGGAGAGGGGGGAGAAAATGTATGTAAAAATTTTATTAAAACTTTTTCAATAAAAAAAAAAATAAAACTATTACAGAGGAGGCGCTGGATCTTGAATTGAGAACATCTAAATTGGAAGAGCAACGTATAACTAGAGCGATGTCCAAACAAATGAAGGAAACACAGCAGCAGGAATTGTACAAACCACAACGAGAAAAGAAAGCTAAAGCAAAACAGCAAGCTGAAGTCATGGGAGGAGCTAAACCGAAGATTACTTCTGTAAAAAAGGATCTTCAGCAATTGCTCTCAAAACTTCAGACAGGAACAAATGGCACTTAAAGTTTTGTCTTGGAATGTAAATGGACTGAACTCCCCACAAAAAAGAAGAAAGATATTTCATTACTTGAAGCAATTTCACAATGATATTATTTGTTTGCAAGAAACTCATATAAAATTGCAAGATCAGAAATATTTGATAAACTCTAGATTGGGAATGCAATTTGTTGCCTCAAACTCGGAAAAGAAGAATGGAGTGGTGGTTTATATAAATAAAAGACTTTTAGCTAAAGTTATAGAAACAGATGAATATGGAAGATATATTGCAATTGAACTTATTACAGACAATGGTCCAACGTTGTTGGTCAGAATATATGCTCCAAACCAGCAACAGGAAAATTTTTATAAGATGCTTCATTTAAAAATTCTGGAATGGAACTACACATCTATTATAATAATGGGGGACTGGAATGGAGTAATCCAACCCAAAAATGATTTAAAAAGTACAGCTAAATTAGGAATTAAACTACCACAAGCTTTTTTTTGAAATGCAAGAGGATTTGGAACTGAAAGATATTTGGAGAGTTCACAACCCAAATGAACTGGATTTTACTTTCTATTCGGATAGGCATAAATCCTTTTCCAGGATAGATTTCTTTTTGTTAACTACAGATTTACTTCCTAAAGTAAAGAAGACAAAGATATTTCCTAGGACTTTGACTGACCACAGTCCGGTCTGGATGGAAATCGAGATGGGTAAAAGAGAAAGAAGATCCTGGAGACTAAATGAGAATTTATTTAGATATGAAAAAAACATAAGTGAGCTTAAAAAACACTTAAAGGAGTTTTTTGAATTGAACTTGAATAAAGGTACCCCTATTGAAATAGTCTGGGACGCAGGCAAAGCATACATGCAGGGTGTACTGATTCAAATGAATTCTAAATATAGACAGAATCAACAGAAAAGGAGATTACAGTTGGAAAGTGAGATAAAGAAGAAAGAACAACAATTGATACAAAAATCAACAGATGGTCAATTGCAAACAGTTATAAAACTTCTGAAGGATCAATTCCAAATGCTTATAGCAGATCAAACAGCAACTAACTTACAATTTGCAAAGCATAATACTTTTACTAATGCTAATAAACTGGGCAGATGGTTGGCTTATACACTGAGGAAACAAGCAACTACAAGAATTATTGATAGTACTGAGTATGATGGCAAAGAAGTATACCAACAAGAATCAATCAAAAAGGCCTTTTTGGATTATTATACCAAATTATATGCTAAAGATAATATACAGAACAGTTCTATAGATAAATACTTAGACGAAAAGAGAGTATCAAAGATTTCATCAGTTCAAAAGGAAAATCTGGAACAATTAATAACAGTTGAGGAGATTAGTTTTACTATAAAACAACTGAAAACAGCTAAAGCTCCAGGGACGGATGGCCTAACTGCAGTTTATTATAAAACCTTACAAGAGAAAATGATTGAACATCTTAAAGACTTGTTTTGTAATATACAATTAGGAGGTAAGATACCTTCCTCGTGGAAAACAGCCTTTGTCTCACTGATACCAAAAGAAGAATCAGGTCTTAAGAAACCAGAAAATTATAGACCAATATCTCTTTTAAATACAGATTACAAAATCTTTGCAAAAGTATTGGCCAACAGATTGGTGCCAGTTATTCAAAAGGTGATTCATCATGACCAAGCGGGATTTATTGAAGGCAGATATATGAAGGAGAATGTCAGGCAAATTATAGATCTATTGGACTATCTAGATAAGAATAAACAGATCTCTGCAGCGCTGGTTTTTTTGGATGCGGAAAAAGCCTTTGATCGAGTTGACTGGAATTTTATAATTAAGATTTTGGAAAAAATGGATGTGGGGGAGTGATTTATACAAGCGATTGGAGCGATTTATCATGAGCAATCTGCACAACTTATTATTAATGGATGTCTAACATCAAATTTTAATATACAAAAAGGCACAAGACAAGGTTGTCCACTATCCCCATTATTATTTATTTTAACTCTACAAGTCTTACTGAACGCAATACGGGACTCGAAATCTTTGAATGGAATAGTTATAAGGCAAGAGGACTATAGAACTAGGGCATTTGCAGATGATCTGGTTGTTACCCTATCACAGCCGATGAAGTCAATAATCCAGATGAAGGATATTATAGAAGATTATGGCATGGTATCTGGTTTTAGACTGAACCAAAAAAACCCTAAAATGATCGTTAAAAATTGGACTGAGTAAGAAAAAGCAACTTGAAAGAGTGGCAGGTTTCGAAATTGTCTCAAAGGTTAAATATTTAGGAGTACAAATCGCAGACTCAAATATAAAACTGTTTCAAAATAATTATGAGGTTCTGTGGCAAAAGATACAAAAAGACATGCAAACTTGGAAGAAACTGCAGTTGTCTTTACTTGGAAGAATATCAGCAGTAAAGATGAATGTTTTACCGAGATTTATCTTCTTATTTCAAATGATAACGGTGCTTAAGTCAGATAAACCACTGCAAGAATGGCAAAAAGGAGTTAATAAATTTGTCTGGAATGAAAAAAAGCCAAGAATCAAACTGAAAATAATGCAAGATACTCGGGAGAGAGGTGGTCTTAGACTTCCAAACCTTCGAATATATTATGAAGCAGCTGCACTGATACAAATAAGTGATTGGTTTGGAAAAACTAAGACTGGATTGTTGAACATAGAAAGTCATGACCTTGTTTGGGGATGGCATGCATATTTATTTTATGACAATAAAGTGGATAAAGTGTTTAACAGTCATCTACTTAGAAATGCCTTGATGAGAATCTGGAAGAAGCACCGAATCAAATGGGATTATAAGATTCCTTTATGGCTGGACCTTGCTGATACCATGTGGAATACAAATATTAAGTCACTCTGGGGTTTTTTATATAAAGAGTTACTTTATCCTGAAGGGGGCAGATGGCGGTTGAAGACTTTGGATATGCTGTTGGAAGAAGGGACTTCTTTGACTTGGTTGCAGTACAATCAACTACAGATGAGATGGAAAGAAGATCAACAAACTGGTTTAATGGAATACGAAGTAGAATTGGTTAGACAGATAAAAGAGATAGGTCCAATGCATATTAAAAGAGTTTATAATGTTTTGTTAGAAAGGGATTCAGAAAATGAGTTAATTAAAGATTGTATGATTAAATGGGCACAGAATTTTGCTCAACCAGTCATGATGGAAACATGGGAAAAAATATGGGTTCAGAATGTTAAATTTACACAGTCACAAAATTTGCGAGAAAATTTTTATAAAATGTTTTATAGATGGCACTTAGATCCCAAGAAACTGTCTTGCATGTACCCTAATGTTCAACCAAAATGTTGGAGGTGTGAATTTTTAGATGCTACATATTATCATATTTGGTGGACTTGCAGGAAAGTGAGGGCTTTTTGGATAAAAATTTGGTGGGTAATGCAAAATGTTTTGAGGAAAAAAATACAATTTTCTCCGCAATTATTTTTATTGGGCATAGCTAAAGATTTTACATTGGGTGAAATGAAATTGATTCTGTATATAGTGACTGCAGCTAGGTTATTGATTGCCCAATATTGGAAGAGTGATGCCTTACCGACTGTGGACCAATGGATTCAGAAGATGGCTGGATTTGCAGAGATGGCGAAGATTTCAGCCTTTTTAAAAGATCAGACGCATGAGAAGTATATACAGGAATGGAAAAAGTGGATTGAATATATACAGAATAAATATCAGACTAGAAAATATCATGTAGCTTTCAGCTGAGGGGGATTGATGATTGTACTAGTAAATGTTAGTGAATAGAGAAAAAGACATGGAAGGGATGATAACATAGATATTGTTTGGTATTCTTAGTATTGCATATAGGGGAAGTCAAGGGGGAGGGGAGGGAAAGGGGTGGTGGGGGAGGGTTAGGGAGGGTTTTTGTAGGGTATTATATTGTTATAAACCTGATTTTTATAATGTCTGGGAAGGGGGGGGAAAGGGGGGAAAAATTTGTATTTGTAAAACTTTTTCAATTTAAAAAAAAAAGATCAAAGAGCCCAGGAAAGAGGAAACAGCAGAAAGAATAGAAGAAAAGATAGGACAGACAAACCAGCAAACAAAGCAAGAAGTTGAGAAGGAGAAGATGATAAAGATAATAATGACTGATGAAATAAACCAAGGGAAAAGTACTTTAAGAGATTTAAAAATGGAACCAGATAACCTGGAAAATACTTATGAAAGAGAGATAGGGGTTTGGGTGGACACTTTGGAGACCTGGCAGCTTAGGAGAATAGAGATGGGAGAAATATTCAGACCGAATGGTGAAGACACAGATGCTGATAGAAACAAAGATCCAAGAGAGGAGTATGGGAGGCAAGCTAAAAAAACGAATAAGAATTGAAGTATCAAAATGGGCAAAAGATGATGGATAGAAAGGATTTTTTAAAAATTCTAATATAATGATGGCCTGATTAAAAACTAGAATAGAGGTAGAAATAAGAATACACACCTTTATATAAAGCAATAGTTAGATGGAAAGATTGGAGGTTGAAAGATGGTAATAGTAGGTATGTTTAAATAATAGGATGATTGCTACTTGAATGGCTTATTGTGACTTTGAATAACCAAATAATGAAAGACTATGTCTTAATATAAACATGTGTATTAACACTAGGATTAGTAATGGTGGCCTGATTAGAAGCTAGAATAGAGGTAGAAATAAGAAATAGAGGGAATATTATCAGATATAATTTTTATATAATAGAATATAAGTAATAATTAGATGAAAAGATTAGAGGTTGAAAGATGGTATTACTATGTATGCTTAATAATATTGGCTGTAAAATGGAACATTGAAATATTGAATAACTACTCCAAAACAAACATGTATATCAATATTACGATTATATAAATTTGATTAATGTAACAACTATTATAATTATTACTATTATTGCTGTTTGTATCAAAATGAATTATACCCAGAGGCTACACTATTCATGTATTGATATTGATGTATATTTAAAATCCAATAAAACCTTTAAAAAAATAATGCTAGCTCTCTCGCCTGAAGGAAAGCATGAGAGGCAAGATGAGAAACCCTCCAACACCACATATGTCAGATTGGAAATTCCCAAGTAGTGGAGCACATAACACCAGACATGTCACTAAAAGGCAAAATCACAAAACCAGCCATAAAACCTACTTATTTTGACCATGTCATGTGGGGGAATTCATTGGAGAAAGCAATTATTTCTGGAAGCATTAGCAGTAAAAGGAAACCATGCTGCCAAAGAATACAGTGACTGGACCCCATCAAAGATGACACCAGCCAGTGCATAGAAAAACTCAAAGAAATAGTGCAAGATCGGAAGATGTAAAGACACTTGGCCCACAGAATTGCCAGGAGTTGGACATGACTGGATAACAAGATCATCATCATCATGCTATCTTCTGGGACTGTTTCTCCAGCAATACTATACTTCATAATACTATGCTTTGTAAACTCAATTCAAATAAGAATCTGGAGGTAGACCCTGGTTAATGGTTCCAAAAACTGCTAAGAAATTTAAAATAACTTACAGATATCATGATTGTAGTTTTAGGTACTGAAAAATTAGACAAGTTTTGTGTATCTGCAGGATATGTAATATGGTATGGTTCTAGTCAGAGAGTGTCGGAGCGTGAATCAGCCCCATTTCCCCTCTGGGATAATTGCTCTTGATAAGAGATGGACGGATCTTGCTTTTCCTGGTGCATACTCTCAAAGAAAGAAAACACGAATGTATTCTAAGAAACATTTTATTACAAAAGTAAAAAACCTAGCTGACTACATTTTACCGGCAGCTGTATCACAGATGGACAAAAGAGAAAGTTAGAAAAAAAAAAGTGGACATGCGCAGTAGCTCAGACATCACAAGACAGTCTTATCTTTGTGATAAGGTTCTCTGGCAGCTACCGTAATGCTCAGGATGGAAGCTCAGCTGGCAAATACACAGAACGCAATGACAACCCCTTCTTTGTCAGTTGAGCAGACATCAGGTATAGCCATCAGTTAATGCACATCTTCTTATGCAGATACTTGTGCTGAGCTGCTGGAAGCAGTTTGTTGAGCATATCAGCAATCTGAACATGTGTAGACACATACTGCAATTTTACAAAACCTTGTTTCACTAATTGTTTTATATTTTTTATAACGGATATCAATATGTCTAGACCTAGGACCCATGAAAAGTGATTCAGAAATATAAACTACAGATTCATTGTCTTCCATCACGGTGATCGGTTGAATCAGGTGTGTCCAGATATCTGTGACTAAAGCATCAAACCACGTTAGAGAATTACATGCATCTGAAACACAAGCATATTCAGCCTCAGTAGATGAACAAGAAACAAAATTCTGTTTTCGCACTTGCCAGTAAAAAAGGACATCCATTTAAGAACATCATATAACCTGAAGTACTTTTATGTCATTTCTTATCACTTGACCAATCAGAATCTGCATAAGAACATAATTCTGCATGATCAGTATATGTTAGTTCTAACAATAACCTCATATTTTTAGTGTGCTTTAGGTATTTCAATAATTTCTTAACACATGTCCAATGAAACTGTTTTGCCTTACCTATATGTCAAGACAAGAGATTAACACTAAGTGCAATGTCAGGTCTAGTCCAACTACTAATATACAACAGTGACCCAATAACTGAACGATACAGTGTTTGGTCCCTGAATTCAGGATTTGGTTCATGTGCCAAGTTGTGAAAATCTGTTTGCATGGATATGCGTGCTGTACTAGCATCTTTCATGTTGCAATGATGCAAAATTTGTTCAATTTTATCCTCTTGTGAAAGACTAAACCCCTTCTGCGTTTTGACAATCTGAACACCTAAATAAGTGCTAACATGACCTAAAGATTTCGATGTGAAATATCTCTGCAAAGCTTTTGCAAAATTATCAGTCATCTCCTTATTTGGACCAATATAAACAATATCATCAACATGAACAAGAACTATCTCATATGTATTATCAGATTTTTTTGTAAACATGCATTCATCAGTTTCGGACTTAATAAAGCCCATTGAATTTAGTTCAGTAAGACATACTGTATATACTCGAGTATAAGCCGACCCGAATATAAGCCGAGACCCCCAATTTTACCACAAAAAACTGGGAAAACTTATTGACTCGAGTATAAGCCGGGGGTGGGAAATGCAGCGGCCACTGGTAAATTTCAAAATAAAAAAAGACTGGTCAAAAGTGCAAGGACCTGTCAGAAATCACTTTTTTCAGCCCTCTGGGTAGTCCTTTTGTGCATATGCACTACTCAGAGGGCTGAAAAAGTAATTTTTGACTGGTCCTCGCACTTGTGACCAGTCCTTGAACTTACGACTGTCCTCACATTTTACATTTTTGCCCTATCTTATCATCATTTCTCTCTCCCCCTCTTTTTCCTCATTCTTTCTTTCTCCCCCTCTTTCTCTCTCTCTCTCCTCCACTCTCTCTCTCATTCTCTTTCTTCCCCCTTCCTCAAAGAGAGAGGTGGTAGGTTTGAGGAGAAAGATTGCTGTACAATAAAAAAGATGAAAGGGAAGAAAACCAACCCCAAACAAATATAAAGATATTAAGATAAAGAATGAATTGTTAAACTTTAAAGAATAAAAGAGAACAAATATGAATAAATAGCAATAATTAGAAACACACATACAAACATACAATGTATTTTCTTTGAACAGAGTATTTGGCCGGTTCCTAAATTTAAACAGTGTTCAGTCATTTCACTTAAATTTACAATTTCTATATTTCCTTTTTGCCATATTTATCCCTCATCTATTTTTTTAAAAAACCAATATTACCCTTCATCCTCATCTCTAATCTTAATCAAATTCAATTTTTCCCTTCTATTCTATATTATACCCCTTCCCATTGTCATCTATTTTTATATCCATCCTCACATTGGTTAATTATGTAATATTACAGTTGTTCAATACAAATTCAACATTTTAATATAAATCAATTAGTTATATAACTATCTTTTTTGTATATTAATCAATATGAACATGAATATTCCAATTATTTCCATGCAATCCAATTTCTTGCAAATCAATTACTGGTAATTATATTTACCAATAATAATAAACCAAATAATTTCCCCCATATATTCTTCCAAACCACAACTTAACCATTTCTGCTTTCAACACAATATACAATTAATAGTATCTCAATTATTACAATTCCCTAGTTAAATAGAGCTTTTTCTTTTGTGTTTTAAAACCTTGAACTCTCCTCTTTTGCCATTTGCCATGAATTTTCCATTGTTTGCACCTACTTTTTTTGATGAGGAAAAAGAAATCTGCCTTTCCAACATTGCAAGCAAAAGAAAAAGAAAAAGAAATCTCTCTCTGCCTCATTTTGTCACGTTGCAGCAAAGACCCTGCTTTAGTTTCAGTTTCGCTTTTTTAGCATAGCTGGGAGGGGGAGGGAAAATGCTCCAGCAATTTATCTCTTTGCAGCTAGCTAGCAACAGAGCCCCGGTAAAACAGCTGAGAGCAAATCAGCTGAGAGTCGGGAGGCTCTTCAAATCAACTTATGGTAATTAACCTATACTGACACTGAAAGGGGCTGTTTTTTCTATTTTTGCAGACAGGGGTCAACTCATTTGTTTTCTTTTAAAAAGGCTTTTTTTTCGTGACTCGAATATAAGCCGAGGGGGGCTTTTTCAGCCTGAAAAACGTGCTGAAAAACTCGGCTTATATTCGAGTATATATGGTAAGTACCACATTAAACCAGACTGTTTCAGACCATAAAGACTTTTGTGTAGAAACCAGGTATCCCCTTCTTGCTGTCAGAACCCTGGAGGACCTTTTACTTAGATCTCATCTAGGTCAGTATGTAGATAAGCCGTGTCAACATCGAATTGGAAAGCTTCTAAACCAAGGATAGTTGCGGTGGCTAAAGCAATTTTTACACTTTCAGTCCAGACTGTCGGTGAGTAGGTATTTGTATAGTCCTCAGGATAACGTTGAGCAAAATCCTGAGCTACAAGTCTGGCCTTGTACAATGACTCACTATTTGGCTTCTTTTTGATTCTGTAGATCCATCAAATGCCAATGACTTTTTTGTTTGCTGGAAGTTTTGCAGGCAAAAACACCTTAAGTTTCTTTAGACTGTCCATTTCAGCCTGCATTGCCTCATACCACTTCTCTTGCTCTGAATCAGGAAGATGCTTGATTTGTGTGAACTGATCAGGAGGAAGTGTAACATTATAAATCAAAGGCAAGGGTGTTTTTGTCAGTTGCCATGAATATTGCTGTAGAGGGATCCCCTTTGTGGCCCTCTTGGAATGTCTTGGAACAGTCGTCCATTCTTCTTCTGTTTCATCCTCATCTTCACCATCTTGCTAGTGTCAGCATCCGCAGCTTGCAAAGACAGAACATCAGGTTGAGAAGAACTGGTGGATGGAACATTTGCCTGTGAATCTTGGTCATCAGGCTGCGCAGCATCAGTAGCATTATCTCTAGGAAAATAAACTCCAGGATCATTGGAATGAATCCTGGACCAGTCAGCATCTTCCTCAAAATTGGCGGATTGGGAAATCACTATTACATGTTTAGAATCAATAAATTTGCTCCACTTTGAGTTATCATCAATACCCATAAATCTCATCCTCTTTGCTGCTGTACCTCCTTTCCTTCTTTGAGCTAAGGGAATGTTCACCATGGCGTATGAACCAAAAATATGAAGGTGTTTGAGATTGGGCTTGTACCCATACAACATGAAGAAAGGAGTCTGATCTATTACACTACTCCAAGTATGGTTGACCATATAATTTGCATATTTAATAGCTTCACTCCAGTATGGGTTACTGTGGTCGGCATCTTCTAGGAGACAACGCATCATGGTTTGCAGGACCTCTTGTCGTCTTTCTACTACCCCATTATGTGCCAGGGTGTAAGGCACCGAGATTTGATGCATCCAGTCCTGGAACCACTGAGACATGAATTCAGCACCACGATCACTTTTTTTAATATAGTTTTTTTATTTATTTTAAAAACATAAAACATAAAACAACATCTTTTTGGAGCAAGAGTTTGGCCAGGTATAACATAGATATAAAGATCCCAATTTCATCGATTAACATCTTAAAACATACAAAGAATAACAGAATAGCAAAAAAGAAAAAAAATACAAAACAAGACAAAACAAAACCCAATCTAGACCCAATTTTTCCCATCCAATCTAACATCTTATTCTAACATTTAAGTTTTTATTATGTAGTCACCTTAACTCTTAAACGTCAAATCCAGACAGCACTTTATAGTATTCATTTATCATTTTAAACAATCAATATTTCATATATTTTCTGTACTTCAAAGACCCAAATCAAATCAATGTTTCTTTTAGAACACATCTAATAACCAATATAAAATACTTCATTCCTCTCTGAAAAACATTTTAAAATCCATTCTTCAAAATATCCATTCTTCAAAAATATCTCCTTCACTCCTCCTAGGTTTATTTTTACTGGATTGCAGCTTAATCAGCTGGTTTCCAGGGATGCTTTCCTCCACTCCTATCCTTATTTACTGGCTGGATCACAGTAGGATTTAACTGCTTCCAACATTTTCTCCTTCACTCCTCCTATTTTTATTTTTAGCTGGATAACAGCTTTTCAGCTGTTTTCCAGGGATGCTTCCCTCCACTCCTAACCTATATTTAGCTGGTTCACAATTTAGCTTTAACTGCTCCCCAATATGTCTCCTCCTCTCCTCCTAGGTTTATTTTTGCTGGATCACAGAATAATAAGATGTTTTCCAGGGATGCTTTCCTCCACTCCTTACCTTATATTTAACTGGTTCACAGTTGAGCTTTAACTGGTTCCCAGCATTGCCTCCTCCACTCCTCCTAGGTTTATTTTTAATTGGTTCACAGCTTAGTTAGCTGTTTTCCAGGGATGCTTACCTCCACTCCTTACCTTATATTAACAGGTTCGCAGTTTGGCTCTAACTGCTCTCCAGTATTGCCTCCTCCACTCCTCCAGTTTATTTTTAGCTGGTTCACAGCCTTGTCAGCTGCCCTCCAGGGATGCTTTCCTCCACTCCTAACCTTATATTTAACAAATTCACAATTTAATTTTAATCATCTAATTCCCCAAATGATACTTCTTTAACAAATTAAGATGATAATATGTTTTGAAATATGTCTTCTTTTCTACTCTCTCTTGGCCAATTCACCATAGTTATAGAATCTGTAAACAAATCTTATTGTTATTCAAAAATTCATACCCATTCTCTTATTTGCTATAAAAAAACAACATTTTAAAACAACTTTCAAATATATTTTCTATAACCATTAAAATACTTACCACGATCACTTTGAATTCTGGCGATGCTTACTCCGTGTTGGGTATAAACAAGAGCGGCAAAGTCTTTAAAGATCTGAAAGGTCTCAGATTTTTCTTTCATAGGATATACATATCCATATCTAGAGTAATTATCAAAAATTGTTAGAAAATATTTTTTACCACCAAGTGTTGGCTTGAAAGGACCCACTATGTCAGTATGTACTAAATCAAAAATGCGTGTTGACAGGTGTGTAGTGCCTTTGGGAATGGCTGCTGCTTTGGATTTGGACTTTTTGCAGACAGCACAACCCAAAAACACCTTACACCCTTTTAGATCCAAACCTTTTGCGAACTCCGGCATTTTCCTAAGAACACGAAAACTGGCATGCCCCAATCTTCTATGCCACTTATGGATACACCTGTAATGCAAAGGTTTACCTGTTAGTGAATTTTCAACATTAACAGTTTTATGAGGAACCTCAGGCTTGCTCTGAGCAACCTGTTTCTTAATTTTCTTTTTGTTGGCTTTAGGATCCTTTGGAGTAGCAACAGGATCTCTCTCTGGAGCATCTCTCTCTGGGCCTGTGCTCTCCTCTTTTGGAGTTTGTACACTTGCCTGTACTTGTGGTTTAGACTTTGGCTTTATGTAATAAACACCACCAATTAACATGGTTTCAGCAACAATATCTCCATTTTTAACTATATAACTTGCTTTTTTGAGGTGGTGGACCTGGAACTTTAAAACTCTGGACAAGTGACTATGACTAAGCAAACTACTATTTGCTGTTGGTATATAATAAACATCAGGGATGAATGCATCGAGCTCTTCAACATAAACAGTTCCTTTTCCTCTGACCTGACAAGGATGATTGGAAAAAGAATAAAGTTCACGTAGTTCAGGTTCAGGCTCGTGCATCTCTGTACAAAGTTCCTTTCTGTAATGCTCAGGATGGAAGCTCAGCTGGCAAATACACAGAACATAGTAACAGAGAGCACATAAGATTACTGGACAGAAGACATCATGCAGCTATTTTCTCATTAATTATTGTTATAAATAAGAAAAAAAGGAAGGGGTGAGTGATGGAAAACACAAGAATGTTTCTCCTGAAAATTAATATCTAAACTTCCAACATAATCCTATGAGTGTGACAGGAAGACCACACATCTAGAAACACCTATGAATTACTTCAATAGATAATCCTTTCTAGTTTGCCAGAGATGTCAGAAACTGCTAAATGCTGACACGTTTTTTCCAATTATTCATAATCATGAAGGTATTTGTTAGGCTTCTTTCCTCTGTTGTGAGTTTTATATCTTTAAATCAAAGGGAGAAAATCCTGTGAACTTGTGATAACAGGTTATATTCTTACTGGTGTCTGTGAGATAATAATCACAAGACAAGGAATTCTTCAGGTAAATAGGTCATTGCTCTTTGAACATTGAAAAAATGTATATTTGATGTATGTAGTTCTCTTCTAAGCCGAGGTGACCCAATGGTTAGAGTGCAGCACTGCAGGCTACTTCAACTGATTGCTAGCTGCAGTTCGACAGTTCAAATCTCACCAGCTCAAGGTTGACTCAGCCTTCCATCCTTCTGAGGCCAGTAAAATGAGGACCCAGATTGTTGGGGGCAATATGCTGACTCTATAAACCGCTTAGAGAGCTGTAAAAGCACTATGAAGCAGTATATAAGTCTAAGTGCTATTGCTATAGTGCTATTCTTGATAAAGTTGCATAATCATTTCAGTATTACAGACTTACAGCAGCTGTTCAGCTATTAAATCATTACCTTAACAAAGTAGTAATAAATATTAATGACTAATATGACAAATAAATTATTACAAGACATGAATTAAGCAATATTTACTACAAGCATATCCTAAACTCTTTTTAAAGGGAAAATGGAAAAGTCTCTTTTTAAATGGAAAATTTAAAATTTTTAGTATAGAAACAATTTGAATGCCAAAAGAGACACTCTATTTCTTACACGGAGCTATGTGTGGAAATCTAGCTCAAATTAAAAGTGATTAAAAAGAAACATCATCCTTTATAATAGGAGTGTCAAATTCAAGGCCCAGGGGCTGGATCTGGCCTGTGGGGTGCTTAGATCTGACCCGTGGGGCCACCCTGGAAACAATGAAGGACTGGCTTGTGGTGCCTCTGCCAGTGAAAACGGAGCTCAACAGGACTGCGGACAGTCATCCCGAACTCTGTTTTCGCTGGCAGAGGGTTACAGGAAGCCATGCAGCCGAAAACAGAGCTCAGGAGCCCGTTTTCGCTGGCAGAGTGCTCAGGCCACCACAGGTATCCCCGACATGAGTGATGTTGAGCTGGCCATGCCCACCCTGGCCAAGCCCACCCTGGTCCCTCGAGATCAAAGATGCAGCCCTCTGTCAGGTTCCATCGTTGTCTTAAATAAATTACATTTTCCAAACAAATAGTCTTTGATGAAATCTTTCATTTATTTAGAATGAACATGTCTGGCCCCGACTCCATCGGTGCCAGTACTGACCTGCTACCCCCAAACCCTTCCCTTTCTGTCTCTCATTACCCAGCGTCTTATTAGCCATCTTCCAAGTCACTCTTACTACGTCACCTCACAGGAATGTCCCCCGCCCAACCCATCTCCTAGGTGATATCTCTGCCAGGCAGCAACTGTGTGAAAGGTCAACCTGCTTCTTCTCTCTCTTTTCCTTCATGTCAGCACTAGGATGAATGAAACTTGGGGTGCTGACACCCTCAATGAAATTGAGTTTGACACCCTGCTCTATAAATATACAATAGATCAGCTGAATATTATTATTTGAAGCTTCTAGTTGTTGCATATTGCTATTAAATTCCAGAAAACCCTTATGTAAAATAAGGGATGCTTTCTGAGATTGGATGGGGAAGGGGGGGAGAGAAGCATACATAGCTAAATATTGCAAAATGTAAAATATTTCATTATAATTTGAGCCTGCAAGCAAATGACTTACCCAATCTTATATCTCAATTCTAACTAATCAGGGGGCCCTTTCTCTCTACAAAGAGTTTTTAGATATTTGCTTCAAATAAAACACAGCTATTCAAATCTTCAAGCTTGAAGATATTTTTTAAAACATGGGGGTCACTATCACAAGATGAATGTGGTGACCACTTGCTTTATCACAAAATTAATATTTTGACCTCAGGCTAAATGCAAGGATAAGTGGGTTCTAAGCCCCAAACACCATATTTTAGATTTTACATCACAAAACAAATGAAGCCATGCAATTTGAGTTTTAAAAGTGAACAAGAAATGAAAAGGAACTTCACCCCTCACAGTCTGGTAGCCCAAGTTTGAGAGTACTGTATCTTTAATATTGTTCCTGTTCTGTGCTGATACTGGCTTAATTCTAAATCAGCTTAAGAAAAACATATCCAGACTGAGGACAATATCCCATTTCATCCAAAGCTGCTTCTCTCCACTGTTTGCAATTGGTTCTTAAGCCATCTACATTAATACCACTCCAGGATGCAGTAGGTTGGCAATCAGGTAGGGCTAATACTCAGTCTAGATTAGGGCCATACAAGATCTGTTCCTGCTTCTTACTTTCCCATCCTACAAGAAAGGCAGAGACCAGGGCTTGTGAACCTTTTCCTTCGTCACTTGTCTCTGTGTTTTCCCTTTCTTTTCCCAGACTTTTGCATACATGGAGGCCTTCACATTTCCTTCTTTCGTTACTCTGTCATTTGGGCCCTACCTTCTTCTATGTGTCCCTGGAAGGTATTTAACAAGGAAAAGCAGATAGTCCAAGCTTCACAGAAATCAATTAACATTGCAACGCGAAGATGCTTTTAAAAAGTAAAAGTAGGGAAGCAATATTGTAGGTGAGGGGAGGGGATAAAAGGAAAGGGCCTGCTAGGCAAAGCTTGGGGATCCCTTCGGGGCACAGAGCCCAGAGAGTTTTGCGGATTATAGAGGGGGTCGGGCGAGCGAGAAAGCGAGGTGCAAGCGCTTATCACGAAGCCAGATGCCTCTGTCAAACCAGCACGAGTGTGTCTGTCATTTAATGGTGGACCTGAGGCTGCGGTAGCCAGCAAAGAGATGGGGAAGCAAGGAAGATTGGAGATAGCAGTGTTAAAGGAGGATTTCTATGCCTTTCCCTGAACACTGTGGAGATTGACATTGGAGGAGAGGGGCTGGCGGAGTCGGGTGAGAGAGACTCGGAGAAAGGAAGGAGCGACGACTGAAATAAGAAAGCAGACTGAAGCATTAAAGAACACTGACACGCTGGCAAGGAAAGATAGAGAGACCGCTGGGACGGTTTGTTGGCACTTGCTGGGACACAGCAAGTAGTAATAAAGAGGGAGAATTATTTTCATTGTTGGCAGCCATAGGCTGATTGATTGGAGATGTGGATTTAATTGGATGGAGATTCAGCTGTAACAGAGAAGGGAAGAACAGGAAGTGCAACCATTATTAAAAACTGACGGTGCAACAAGCGAAGAGTGACAGCAGAGGAGGAAAGTATATTGGATTGCACGTTTAGACTAGTTGGCTCAGAAAAAAGGAGGACTCTGACTTTGAAGACATTAGAGGTTGAGTAACAACGATTTTCACATTTTAAAAAAATAAGAATTCGTACAGTAATCTTGCCATTTTTCTGACAACTTTATATCCCATATATATTGATATCTTTACATATTTGTTTTTCTTTCTTTTTCGTAGGTTTTATGTGTATTTCTCTTTAGCCAGGTTCTTCCTACGTAAACCAAGATTTTATGCAGCCCTAGTTCAGTGAAATCACAATCCACTATTTTCTAGGCTTTTTTTTTCTTTACATATTTATATCTATACTCCTATATTATTATACCTCTATATACCTCCATATAATCTGATATATTTCTATATTTCTATATTTTTTCATATCTCTATATAATCTATATACATCTATTCATATTTATATACCTATATAATACTTATAGTTTGGTGTTAGCATTATGAAATAAGTTGCATATATAAGATAAACTATTTATTATAATCGTGATATAAATTAGAAATAGCATATTACCTTATCAAGAACAACTAGATAATCACTGTATTTTGGGAAGAATTGAATTAATTATTTGCAACTGTAATTAGAATAATATTTAACTAACTTTTAATTATCTAATCAATTAACTATAAATTAATTTATATTATTATTACTACAAATTAGGCACCTCTTGTTATAGATATTGACTGAAATTGATATTGACTGGTCGATCGATTGATTGATTGATATAAACTGACAAGTACAGTTACTTCACATTTGAAGGACTAAAGTAGTTGTTAGCAACATCAGAGATAAGATAACATTGGATGAGGAGAAGAGGTAGTCAGTGAATGATAATCTGGAGGAATATTGAAAGAATAGCAAGAGACCAAAAAAAGGTCCTGAGAAAAATGACAAGCTTGTCATCAACGGTATTGAAAACAGGAAAGAAGACTACCTCCAATCCCACAATAACCATGACTTCACCAGCAACACAGAGATCAATGGAAGGGCTGTCCAAAACAGAAAAATCTGCAGTAATACTGATTATGCAAGCCATGCAATTGACTCTGACACTAATCCAAGACACTATGATGAAGATGCAAGAGAAGATGTCCAATACTCGGGATACTCGGGCGGCTGAACGCTACCCATGTTTATTGGATCCGTGTCCCTCCTGGCTGGTACTGAGGTTACGCGAGGCTGGCTCCAGGGGATTATCAATGCTTCTTTGGGTGAGGGTGTCTTGCCACTTGCCACTTGCCTTGAAATCACTAATGATTGAGATTAAGAGAGGGAATTCCCCAATATTACTAGTAGGTATATATGCACCAAACAAAAAGCAGGGGGAATATTTTAAAAAACTCCACGAGCAGCTAAGCAAAATGGAATATAGTAATATTTGTATAATAGGTGAGTTCAATGGGATAGTGGATTCGGATAAGGATTATAAGAGTGATAAAAATAATACAAAAAAAGAGATAAATTACCAAGAACTTTTTCCGATTTAACAGACGAATTGAATCTAATAGGTATTTGGCACACTTTGCACCCGAATAATAGACAATATATGTTTTACTCAAACCCCCAAAAGTCGTGGTCGAGAATTGACATGGTATGGGCTAGTAGGAATCTTGGAATGGAAATAAAATCTGTAGAAATTACACCTAATATATGGGCGGACCACAATCCCTTAGAAATAAGGTTGAAAAACTTACAGAGGAAGAAACAACAGAGATGGAGGTTAAATATACAGCTTTTGAGAGACAAAGAATATTTAGAAAAATTTAAGGAAGAACTAAAATTATTTTTCAGGGAAAATGAAAACCAAGAAACTCCACATGTAATAATATGGGATGCGATGAAGGCTTATTTAAGAGGGCTGGCGATATCATACAGTGCATATAAAAACAAAGAAAAAAGGAAGGTACAAAAGGATTACCTAGATAATTTGGGGGAGGAAGAAAGGAAACTGCAGCAAAACCCGGGAGATAAGGCAGCAAAAGAAAGTTGGATGATGTGGAGACATAAACTGAATATTATAGATCAGGAAGAATTGGCACACAAAATAAGAAGATCAAAGCAATACTATTTTGAAAATGCCAATAAACCAGGCAGATGGCTATTTTATAAATTAAAAAAGGAAAACGAAAAAGGGATTATTTATCAATTGGAAGACATGAAGGGAAATGTATCAAGCAAAGAAGAGGACAAGCTTGAAATCGTTCGGGAATATTATGCAGCATTATACAAAGAGGAAGAGGTCTCAAGAGAGAAAATTGAACAATACCTAGTAAATGAAGAACTTCCATTGATAGGAGAAGAAGAAAGGGAAATGTTGAACGGAGAGGTCACAGTAGAGGAATTAAAGACAGCAATTTCAAAACTTAAAAATAATAAATTGCCAGGTCCAGATGGATTCCCAGGAGAATTGTATAAAAATTTGGAAGAAATATTGTTACCGAATCTATTGGAAATCTGCAACGAGGCATTGATGAGCTCTAAAATTCTGGATTCGTGGAGGGAAGCATATTTTTATTTATTTATTTATTTTTCAAAATTTATATGCCGCCCTTCTCCCATAGGACTCGGGGCGGCTCACAAAATAAAAACAACACAACAGTCCAAATACTTAAATTAGTCAATTTAAAATCCCAGTCAATTAAAAAAAAACCTCGCGGCAGATCAGGGAATTTGCTGAAAAAGCCATGTCTTCAGCTCGGCGCGGAAAGTGCAGAGGTCAGGGGCCATCCGGAGTCCAGTGGGTAACCCATTCCAGAGGGTCAGTGAGGCCACAGAGAACGCCCTCATCCTGGGGGCCGCCAGCCGACATTGTCTGGCCAACGGCACCTGGAGGAGGGCAGCCCTATGTGAGTGCACTGGGTGGTGGGAGGCTGGTAGGAGGTGGTCCTGCAAGTACCCCAGGCCCATGCCATGAAGGGCTTTATAGGTGAGTACCAGCACCTTGAAGCGGATCAGAAGGGCCACCGGCAGCCAGTGCAGCTCACGCAGGAGAGGGGTTACATGGGAGAAGCGGGAAGCTCCCATAACAACCTGCGCGGCCGCATTCTGGACCAGCTGGAGCCTCCGGGTGCACCTCAAGGGCAGCCCCATGTAGAGGGCATTGCAGTAATCCAACCGAGAAATGATGACAGCATGAGTGACTGTATGGGGTGCATCCCTGTCTAGGAAAGCGCGTAACTGGTGCACCAGGAAGACCTGTGCAAAGGCCCCCCTTGTCATGGCCATCAGATGATCCACCAAGGACAGCCGTGAGTCAAGGAGGACGCCAAGATTACGAACCCTTACAGAGGGAGTAAGCAACTCCCTCCCCATCGGAAGTGATGGGGATACTAGATCACAAGATGCCGGTAACCATAGCCACTCAGTCTTGGAGGGGTTGAGTCTGAGCCTGTTCCTGCCCATCCAGACCCGTATCGCCTCCAGGCACTTAGACATCATGGAGAGGGCATCCCTGGGTTGATCCGGGGTGGAGATGTACAGTTGGGTATCATCGGCATAGGAGGATGCCCCCTGTCACCATTATTGTTTATTTTAGCCTTAGAAATTTTGTTAAGAAGAATTAGGAATAATGATGAAATTAAGGGTTTGAAGATTAGGAAAGAGGTATACAAAACACAAGCATTCGCAGACAATGTAGTTTTGATTATGGATGACCCACTAGAAACAGGACAAAAAATTTTAGGGGAAACTTCCGGTGCAGCAGTCAGAGCGAAAAGATCAGCGCGGCGTTAGCTCCGCAAGACCGATTGAATTTCCAGACCTCCGCGGCTTTTTTTTTGTGCCGTTCTCAGCCCCGGAGAGGCTGAGAGAGCAGCGGGGCTTTCTTCAGAGACGAGGAGGAGGAGTGCGACCCCCCCCTCACCGTATCGAAGCATAAGCTCCAAGGATCCGGAGGACAGGAAGAAGGCCGCGGAATAGCGGCCCTGAAGCCCATGACGCTGCGGTTTTGACCGGCTCGGGGAGGCAGGGCAAAACGGGACCAAACGGAGAGAGAAGAAGAGGATTTTGAAGAAGAAAAGAAAAAGGAGGAAAAAAAAGAGACTATGCAGCGACTGGAGAAGATAGCGGCAGCCTAGTCTACAGGTGAAAGAAGTACATATTTTTAGCAGTGCGACCATCTTGCTGCTGTGGAAGATAGTTGGAGTACAATGAAATAAAGAACAATAACTGTGGCTTTTTTATATTAAACGGAGGGGAATGATTAGGGGGTAAAACTTCTCCTGAGCCCCCCCCCCAGGAACTTTAATTGTGAGCTCTTCTCGAATTAATTTGATTAACTAATGAATTATATTACTTAAGTGGATAAAACTGATTAATACCCTACTAAAGAAATGAATTGATAACCTATATATCTTTAATATTTATTAACTATTTATAATAGCCTTTGATTAACTGAGGATTAATTGATTGCTGATTATTACTTTTTCTTTTTTCTTTATTTTTCTATTTTGTTATTGTTATATTGACTTGTTATTTAATTTAACTATATATATATATATATATATATATATATATATATATATATATATATAGACTGTATTTAACCATAGAAAGATAAGGTAAATTAGAATAAGATTGAAGAATAGTGAGAGTTTAATTAAAGGGGGGTGTTAAGTGGCAGAGAAGAAATAATATTCGTGTATGATAAGGTGGGGAAAACTCTTTTGCTTAGCCAATATGTCACTACAGTTACAACTACTAAAGTACCGAAAAAATATATACCTTCCACAATAATATACTCCCCAATAACCACCACACCAGGGGCAAAAAAGTCACCTGAAAAGTTACCAATGACAGAGAAACCAGTTACAATACAGGATATGCAGATGTTGTTTCAAAGCATTCAAGAAATCATGGAAAAATTGCTTCCGGTGTTGCTGCGATCTATCGCTGACGGTCTTTTGAAGACCGCCAGCCCAATCGCCTGTCAAAGAGCCATTTCGGGCACCAGAAACGGCTCGAAAAACTCCAAGACGTGAGGATCTTGTGAGGAGAGCCGGTGGCTGCAGGTAGAGTCCCCTGTGAGACCCCCAGAAAGTTTTTTTGCTTCTGGGATGTTAACAGAGTGGGACTCCCTATTCAAGCCGCTGAAGCTCCGGACGACTGGGAAACTCTGCTAAATTGCAGAGCAAGATAGCGCAGCAGCATTATCAGCACCAAACAACAATAAAGAAGAATTGGGACTTCCTGCTAAATAGCAAGTATTAAAAGTTTTATGAAACATCTGAAAGAATTATAGTTTCAAAGTTAAAGTAACTTGGAATTAAGAAGGAAAAAAATGGCGTTTGCTTTCAGCGGAGAGCAGCTGAAAGCGAAAGTAATTTGACTTGTGTATTTGGCTACATTTTAAAGTAACAAATCCGGCTGGAAGAGGGAGAAAAATAACTTTAAAAATAGAAACAGTAACAGATTGATATAGACCTGATTGAATCTGGAGAAACTTTTGGGAAGAGTTGCTAGAATTTGTACTGGAAAAGGAAGATCTTTAAGAGGCAAAATGTCAACAAAGCAAACAGGGGGGGATTCCCCCACTCACAAGCAGAAGCAGCCTCAAACAGCGCAGCTGCAAGCTCAGACAAAGGAAGAGACTTCTCACGAGATTATTATTAAAGAAATTAAGAGATCAGAACAGGAGCTCAAAGGAATTATTAAAGAAAAATTTGATGCAGTCAACAAAGATATTCAAACAGTAGTTAAAGGCCTGTCTGAGGTAGTGTTGCAGATTGATAAAAAAGTGGGTAATGTTGCCTCAGATGTGGAGACTAAATTCAAAGAATCTGACTTAAGAATCACAGAGGTTGAAGAAATAACACAAAAAATTGAAAATGAGATTACTATGATGCAATTTCGGTCAATGGAATTTGCTATTAGACTCAGAGGTATAAAAGAGAACAGCAGGGAAGATCTTTAAAAAATCTGTGCTGATGCTTTAGCAGTTTTACTGAAGGTTGAACCTGGCGAAGTCCTATGCAAGATTGACAAGGCTTACAGAGTTAATTCTCGTGTGGCTGTACAAAGGCAATCGCCCAGAGATGTGGTGATATATTTTACAGATAGGAGAACAAGAAATGATATTTTGCAAAATTCATTTGACACTGCTGTTCTAGTTGATGGAGTTGAGATTGGAGTTTTTAAAGAATTACCACCTAAAATGCTAAGGGATAGAAAGGATTTTGGATTTTTGGTGGCAGAACTGAAAAAACAGCAAATACAATTCAGATGGGATGCTCCAATAGGTATAATACTGAGGATACGAGGAGTGAGATACCGCTTAAATACTATTGCAAAAGCAGAAGAATTTTACTATAATGTTTTGAGAGCGGGTTCTCCTCCTCCACGTACATCTTCACCAATAGATAAAGATGTTGAATCACAAATCCAGTTTGATTAAGAAACTATGGAACAAATAAAACAGTCGCAAAAGGAGGCAAGAGAGGCACAGGGAGCTGTATGTGGCGTTGTGGTTGATCCTTTTGCACCACTTGAAATCTCTCCTTTGGAAGAAACATCTAAAACCATTACAGAGGAGGCGCTGGATCTTGAATTGAGAACATCTAAATTGGAAGAGCAACGTATAACCAGAGCAATGTCTAGACAAATGAAGGAAGCACAACAACAGGAGCAATATAAACCACAGCGAGCAAAAAAAGCTAAAGGAAAGTTGCAAGCTGAAGTCATGGGAGGAGCTAAACCGAAGATTACTTCTGTGGAAAAGAATCTTCAGCAATTGCTCTCAAAACTTCAGACTGGATCAAATGATGCTTAAATTTTTGTCTTGGAATGTGAATGGATTGAACTCTCCACAAAAAAGAAAGTATTTCATTATCTGAAGCAATTTCATAATGATGTTATCTGTTTGCAAGAAACCCATATAAAATCGCAAGATCAGAAATATTTGATAAATTTAAAATTAGGAATGCAATTTGTTGCCTCAAATTCAGAAAAGAAGAATGGTGTGGTGATTTATATAAATAAAAGACTTTCAGCTAAAATTATAGAAGCAGATGATTGTGGAAGATATATAGCAATCGAACTTCTTAGAGATAATGGTCCAACCCTGTTGGTTGGAATATATGCTCCAAACCAGCAACAGGAAAGTTTTTATAAGATGCTTCATTTAAAATTTTTGGAACGGAATTATACAACTATTTTAATTATGGGGGACTGGAATGGAGTAATCCAACCTAGAAAGGACAAAAAAAGTATGGCTAAGTTAGGGGCTAAGCTACCACAAGCTTTTTTCGAAATGCAAGAGGATTTAGAAATGAAAGACATTTGGAGAGTCCATAATCCAAATGAATTGGATTTTACTTTTTACTCGGACAGGCATAAATCCTTTTCCAGGATAGATTTTATTTTGTTAACTACTGATCTACTTCCTAAAGTAAAGAAGACAAAGATATTTCCTAGGACTTTGACTGACCACAGTCTGGTCTGGATGGAAATTGAGATGGGGAAAAGAGAAAGAAGATCCTGGAGATTAAATGAAAATTTATTTAGATATGAAAAAAATTGAACTTAAAAAGCACTTAAAGGAGTTTTTTAAATTGAATTCAAACAAAGGTACCCCTATTGAAATAGTCTGGGATGCAGGCAAAGCATATATGCGGGGGGTACTGATTCAAATGAATTCTAAATATAGACAGAATCAACAGAAAAAGAGACTTGACTTGGAAAGAGAGATAAAGAAAAAAGAGCAGCAACTGATACAAAAACCAACAGATGGAAAATTGCAAACAGTTATAAAACTTTTGAAGGATCAATTTCAAATGCTTATAGCAGATCAAGCAGCAACTAATTTACAATTTGCAAAGCATAATACTTTTACTAATGCTAATAAACCGGGCAGATGGTTGGCATATACCTTGAGGAAACAATTAACCACACGAACTATTGACAGTATTGAATATGCAGGCAAAGAAGTTTTTCAACAAGAGCTAATTAAGAAGGTCTTTTTGGATTATTATACTAAGTTATATGCTAAAGATAAAATACAGAACAGTTGTATAGATAAATATTTAGAAGAAAAAAGAGTCTCAAAGGTCTCACTAGCTCAAAAAGAAAACTTGGATCAACTGATAACAGTTGAGGAGATTAGTTTTGCTATAAAGCAACTGAAAACAGCCAAAGCTCCAGGGATGGATGGTTTAACTGCAGTCTATTATAAAACTTTACAAGCGGAAATGATTGAGCATCTTAAAGATTTATTTTGTAATATACAACAAGGTGGTAAAATACCTTCCTCATGGAAAGCAGCCTTTGTCTCATTGATACCGAAAGAAGAATCAGGTCCTAAAAAACCAGAAAACTACAGACCAATATCTCTTCTAAATACGGATTATAAAATTTTTGCAAAAGTGCTTGCCAACAGATTGATGCCAATTATTCAAGATGTAATTCATAACGACCAAGCGGGATTTATCGAAGGTAGATACATGAAGGAGAATGTCAGGCAAATCATAGATTTACTGGACTATCTAGATAAGAATAAACAGATCTCTGCAGTGCTGGTTTTTTTGGATGCGGAAAAAGCCTTTGATCGAGTGAATTGGAATTTCATACTTAAGACTTTGAAAAAAATGGACTTGGGGGAATGGTTTATACAGGCGATTGGAGCAATTTATCATGAACAATCTGCACAACTTATTATCAATGGAAGTTTAACATCCAATTTTAATATACAAAAAGGTACAAGACAAGGTTGTCCATTATCCCCACTATTATTTATTTTAACCCTTGAAGTTTTATTGAACGCAATACGGGATTCGAACTCTTTGAATGGAATAGTTATAAGGCAAGAGGACTATAGAACTAGGGCATTTGCAGATGATCTGGTTGTTACCCTAACACAGCCATTGAAATCAATAATTCAGATGAAAGATATTATAGAAGAATATGGCATGGTATCTGGTTTTAGGCTGAACCAGAAAAAAACTAAAATGATGGTTAAAAATTTGACAGAGAGCAAAAAAAGGAACTGGAAAGAGTGGCAGGTTTTGAAATTGTTTCAAAGGTCAAATATTTAGGAGTACAAGTCGCAGATTTAAATACAAAACTGTTTCAAAACAATTATGAGGTTCTGTGGCAAAAGATACAAAAAGATATGCAAACTTGGAAGAAACTGCAGTTATCTTTACTTGGAAGAATATCAGCAGTAAAAATGAATGTTTTACCTAGATTTATCTTCTTATTTCAAATGATACCGGTGCTCAAATCAGACAAACCATTGCTAGAATGGCAAAAAGGAGTGAATAAATTTGTTTGGAATGAAAAAAAATGGAGAATGAAACTGAAAATTATGCAAGGTACTCGTGAGAGGGGTGATCTTAAACTTCTAAACCTTCGAATATATTATGAAGCAGCTGCATTGTCACAAAGAAGTGATTGGTTTGGAAAAACTAAGACTGAATTGCTGAATATAGAAAGTCATGACCTTGTTTGGGGATGGCATGCATACCTATTTTATGACAATAAAGTGGATAAAGTGTTTAATAGTCATATACTTAGAAATGCCCTGATGAGAATTTGGAAGAAGCACCGAACCGAGTGGGATTATAAGATTCCGTTTTGGCTGGACCTTGCTGATACCATGTGGAATACAAATATTAAGTCACTTGGGGGGTTTTTATACAAAGAGCTACTTTATACTGAAGGGGGCAGATGGCAGTTGAAGACTTTGGAAACGCTGTTGGAAGAAGGAATTTCTTTGACTTGGTTGCAGTACAATCAATTGCAGATGAGATGGAAAGAAGATCAACAAACTGGTTTAATGGAATATGAGGTGGAATTGGTTAGACAGATAAAAGAGATTGGTTCAATGCATATTAAGAGAATTTATAATGTTTTGTTAGAAAGGGATTCAGAAAATGAGTTAGTTAAAGATTGTATGATTAAATGGGCACAGAATTTTTCTCAACCAGTTATGATGGATACTTGGGAAAAAATATGGGTTCAGAATGTTAAATTTACACAGTCACAGAATTTGTGAGAAAATTTTTATAAAATGTTTTATAGGTGGCACTTAGATCCCAAGAAATTGTCTTGTATGTACCCTAATGTTCAACCAAAATGTTGGAAATGTGAGTGTTTAGATGCTACATATTATCATATTTGGTGGACCTGTAAGAAAGTGAAGGCTTTTGGGATAAAAATCTGGTGGGTTATGCAAAATGTCTTAAGGAAAAAAATTCAATTTTCTCTGCAATTATTTCTATTAGGTATAGTTAAGGATTTTACACTGGGAAAAACAAAATTGATTTTGTATATGGTGACAGCAGCTAGGTTGTTGATTGCTCAATATTGGAAGAATGATGCCCTACCGACTGTGGACCAATGGACTCAGAAGATGGTGGGATTTGCAGAAATGGCGAAGATCTCAGCCTTTTTAAAAGACCAGACGCATGAGAATTATATACAGGAATGGAAAAAGTGGATTGATTACATACAGAATAAATATCAGACTAGAAAATATTATGTAGCTTTCAGCTGAGGGGGATTGATTGAGGAGTTAGTAAATAGAGAAAAAGTAGGGATGAATAACATATATATTGTTTGGAATTATTAGCATTGCATATAGTGGAAGTCAAGAGGGAGGGGAGGGAAAGGGGTGGTGGGGGAGGGTTAGGGTGGGATTGGGAGGGAATTATATTTTTTGTATATGTATTTTTATAATGTTGGGGAAGGGAGGGGGGAAAGGGGGAAAATTTGTATGTGTAAAACTTTTTCAATTAAAAAAAAAGAAATCATGGAAAAGAATCAGGAATCAATTGCCAAAAATTTTGAGACTTAAAATCTGAGATGAGTGAGTTAAGGGGAGAAATTACACAAGTGAAAGAGACTCTGGGAGAAATGAAAACAACCATACTAGATCACGAGGAACGATTGGCAGAAGTGGAAAAAACGGTGGACAGAGTCGAAACCCAGTTTGATAGATATGAAAAGAAATGTGACCACGTGGTGGGAAACCTTGAGGAGGAGATAGTCTTTCTGGAGATGGAGAAATCTGCCTTTTTCTTGCGTCTCCAAAACATGGTGGAGGATAAAGAGGAATACTTGGAGGAAATTGTAGGAGAAATAATCGCTGAAGTAGTGGGGAAGAAGAAAGAAGAGGTATCTGGAAATATAGATGAAGCATACCGAGTATATACGGGTATGTATACGCGAGGCGCCACAATTTACCCAGAGAGGTACATGTAAGACTGACTAAAAAGGCATTAAGAGACGAAACGCTCCACAAGGCCAGAGACCAGAATGTAACATATAGAGGAAGACAGATTATTATTCTTAAGCAGATCCCCAGAAGAGTGAGAGAACAGCGGCATAATTATCAATTCATAACTTCACAGCTGAGAAAACATAATGCACCATACCGATGGCTATTGCCGGAAGGACTCCTAGTGACATGGCAGGAGCGGAAAATTAAAATTGAGAGTATTGAGGATGCACAAGACTTCTGTGAAAATTATTTTGGACACGGTGAAAGCAAGAGAGAAGGGGAAGTAGTCAAAGAAAGTCAGAGAGATTCAAAAGAAGAGTGGAAAAAAGAGAGAGGAGCTCAAGCAGAGCAAGAAAAAGGGAAAAGAAATGGGAGGATGGGGGAAGCAGGAGGAGTGGAAGAATACGGGGTAGAGACTCGATTAGCAGCTAAAATCAAAGGAGCAAATAGATAAAAATGAACCAAGGAGTAAGATTACTTACAGTAAATGTTAACGGTCTTAACGCCTCGACGAAAAGGAGACGCATTTTAGCGAAAATAATTAAAGCCAAAACGGATATAACATGTTTGCAAGAAACACATATTAAATTATCACAATCTAATCTATTAAAATGCCCCAAGGCGGGGAACTATTTGTAGCAGCTTCAGAAGAGAGGAAAAGAGGGGTAGCCATATTTGTCAAAGAATATCTCTCGCCGAACCAATTGTTTGCAGACAAAGAGGGAAGAATACTGATATTAGAAGTAGAATTATTACAAAAAAAGATACTCCTGATTGGAACTTATGCGCCTAATACCAAGCAATCTTCATTTTTTCAAAGAATACGGAAAGAAATAAGAGAACGGGAATACGAGCAAGTATGTATTATGGGGGATTTTAATGCGATTGTCAATAGAACACAAGATTATAAAACAGGGGAAAATGCAAAGAGAGGGAACAAAGGCCAAGATAGGAGGATTTTACCAGCTATTTTTGAAGAAATGGGTGAGGAACTGGGATTGAAAGATACGTGGCGAGAATACAATCAGACTAGAGAACAATTTACATATTATTCCCCCAGACATGGCTCACGGTCCAGATTGGATATGGTTTGGATGACACAAGAAATTAATTCTCAGGTGGCAGAAATTAGAATTTTACCAAATGATTGGGCAGACCACAATCCAGTTTTGACAATTTTGAAGGAAGAGGGGAAAAATAGAAGGAGATGGATGATGAGAACAGAAATTTTACAGGAAAATGAATTTATACAAAAATTAAAGACAGAAATATCACTCTTTTTTCAGGACAATAAGACACCAGGAATGCCATTACAAACAATCTGGGATACTGCCAAGGCTTTCATAAGAGGTCTTATTATAAAACAGACAGCCATCAAATATAAAAAAGAAGAACAGGAAAGGGGTGAAATAATGAATAAACTGGCTAAAGCTGAGGAACAACTACAAGACAATCCACTATTTATTGAGGCAAAAGAACGGATAATATTTTTAAAACATAGACTTAATCTCTTAGAGCTGGACAAACTAAAAGACAAGGTAAAAATAGCAAGACAAAAATATTTTGAATCAGCTAATAAATTAGGAAGGTGGCTTACATATAGACTCAAAAAGGAAAAACAGAATAGACGAATTGAGCAATTAGAAGATAAAGAGGGAAATTTAATAAGAGACAAAAAAGGAAAGGAAAAAGTTGCAGTGGACTTTTATAAAGAATTGTATAAAAAAGAAGAGATTGTAGCAGGCGCGATAAAAAACTATATAGAAAATTCGGACTTACCTAAAATATCCAATCTGACAAGAGAAATATTAGAAGAGGAAATCACTCTAACGGAAATTGAAAGAGCAGTTAAGAAACAAGGGAATCTGAAAACACCGGGTACAGATGGATTACCAGCCGAATTATACAAAACAATATTTGATGTATTGGGAGAACACATGAAAGATCTTTTTAACGAAGTCCTGGAAAAGGCAGAAATTCCCCATTTGTGGAAAGAGGCAAATATTAGTCTAATTCCCAAAGAAGACCCCCCCCCTCACCAGACATAAAAAATTACAGACCAATATCTCTCTTGAACTCTGACTATAAAATTTTCACGACAATTCTGGCAAGTAGATTAAAAGGATTCTTGAACGACTTTATACATAGCGACCAGAAAGGGTTCCTACCAACTCGTCAATTAAAAGATAACTTGAGGGTCATGTTAAACATATTGGAATATTATGAAGAATACCCAGGTAAACAAGTAGCATTAGTTTTCATAGACGCCCAGAAGGCCTTTGATAGAGTCAATTGGGAATTTTTATTAATACAATTAGACCATATGGGCTTTGGACAGAGATTCACCAATGCTATAAAAGTGATTTATTCTAAACAAACGGCCAGACTGTTGATAAATGGGGACTTAACAGAAGAATTTCATATCAATAAGGGTACAAGACAAGGCTGTCCTCTTTCCCCCTTACTTTTTATCTTATCTTTAGAGACTCTTTTACGTAAAATAAGAAATGAAGTAAAAATAAAAGGCCTTAGAATTGGACAGCAGATATATGAAACCCAGGCTTTCGCAGACGATATGGCTTTCATCTTGGAGGAAACCGATAAAATCTGGCACATATTTATTGAAGACGATCGAAGAATTTGGGACAGTAGCAGGATTATTGATTAACAAAAAGAAAACTAACTTACTAACAAAAAACATGTCAGAGGAGGATAAAAAGGAATTACAGGAAGCAACCGGGTTGAAGATAGTTAATAAAACTAAGTATTTAGGAATCTGGCTATCGAGTAGATGTTCGAGTATACAGGAAGATAATTACAACAAATTATTAAAGCAAACAAGGAAAGATCTAGATAAATGGGGCAAAATACAGCTTTCATTGTTAGGCCGAGTAACAACAATTAAATCCTACATCTTACCAAAATTCAATTTTTTATTTCAAACTGCTCCAGTGAATTTATCCAAAAAATTCTTCATGGAATTGAATCAAACAGTAACAAAATTTATTTGGCAGGGAAAGAAACCACGCATTTAAAAAAAGATGATGCAAGAAGTAAGAGAAAGAGGAGGTCTGGGTTTACCAAATTGGGAGAACTACCATTCAGCAGCTTTGTTAGTGTGGGTAAAAGAGTGGATTACCTTAGACAATAATCGGCTTCTTAAATTAGAGGGGCACGACCTACAACAGGGTTGGCATATGGCACTCTGGCGAAACGACACCCCACAAAGTAAATGGTTTACCAAACATTATATAAGGAATATTTTAATTCGAAATTGGGACAAAATTAGCAAAAAATATTATAACAAAACACCGTGCTGGATATCCCCAATAGAAGCAGTAACATATCCCAAACTATACAACCCAACAAAGAAATTAACATATAAAGAGGTAGTGAACGCACAGGGAAAACTCAAATCCAAACAAGAATTAAATTCAATAGGTATACAACTAGATCAGTGGACATACTTACAGATTCAGTCTAAATACAAAAAAGATAGAGATGGGAGAGGTATTTACGTGGAACCACAAGAATTAGACAAAATTTTGATGGGACAAGAAAAAGGAATGATTTCTAAAAATTACAAATTATTAATGAGATTAGAGATAGGGGATGAAATAATTAAGGACACGATGATTGCTTGGGGGAAAAATTTTGGGTACTCAATTCACTTAGATAAATAGCAGGGGATATGGTGGGAGAACATGAAAGCAGTAGTCTCTATAGCATATAAGGAAAATATATATAAAATGATATATAGGTGGCACCTATCTCCTGACAGATTGGTGAAAATGTATACAGGTCAATCAGCGGTATGCTGGAAATGTGGGCTAGAGAAAGGCACCTACTATCATCAATGGTGGACGTGCTCCAAAGCAGTGAAATTCTGGGAGATTATTAAAAAATGGTTAAATGAGATACTAAACGTTGAAACTGACTGGCCTCCAGAAACATACTTGCTCGGATCCAAACCGGGTAATATCAAGAAAGATCTATGGTATTTGGCGACCCATATTATCACAGCGGCGAGATTGACTTATGCGCAATTTTGGAAAAATCAAAATACCCCACCAGAGGAAACAATCATAAAAAAGATTTTGGACTGTGCAGAAGCGGACAAGCTGACTAAAAAATTAAAAGATAGAGATCAAACGCAAGCATGTTTATCCTGGGATAAAGTACATATTTGGCTAGAAAAGAGGAAATTATAAATTAAGATATAAATTAAACTAAACTGAAAAGCTTAATAGAGAGAACTCTATGTTATACAAGTAAAGTGAGGTCGGGTCGACTTAAGGACAATGAATAGAGAAATTAATTGCTTTGACTCCCCTGGAATATAATACTATATTGTGTATATATATAGAGTGAGGTACTATCAGTACCTCCCATATGTGTGTTATATGTAACGTTTGTGTGTTTTGTGTGTTTCTTGTTATATGGTGTATGTGTGATTTTAATGGAAAATGTAAATAAAGACTATTTTTTTTTAAAAAAAGGACAAAACTTTTTAGAAGAATTAGGCAGATATGGAGAAGTATCAGGATTTAAATTAAATAAAACCAAAACTAAAATGTGACTGAAGTGCAAGAATGTGACTGAAACGCAAAAGAAAGAGATAGAGAGAATGCTGGGCTTACAGATTGTTAAAAAAATAAAGTTCCTAGGAGTTTGGATAACACCAAGGTGTTCGGCCTTAAAAGAAGATAATTATGTGCCCCTGATTAAAAAAATAAAACAGGACTTGGGTAGTTGGGGGAAATTGCAATTGTCACTCTTAGGCAGGATAGCTTCAATACAGATGAACATCCTGCCTAAACTACTATATTTATTCCAAATCATACCAGTAAATTTGGACAATTTCCCCCCCCCAGAATTGAATAAATTTATTAGGAAATTCATCGGGGGGGGGGCCTAGGATCTCACTTAGAATTCTACAGGAAAAAAGGAGAAGGGGGGGTTTTGGACTCCCTGATTGGGAAATATATTACAAGGCAGTTAATTTAGTGTGGATAAGGGAATGGGTCACCTTAGAAAACAAAAGGATACTAACTCTGGAAGGCCACGATTTGCAAAGAGGGTGGCACACGTACCTATGGGATAAAGATAGGGGGAAAAAACATACTTCCATAGGCACAAAATTAGGGACACACTAATACAATCCTGGACTAAGATTAGGCAATGGCAATATATGAAAGTCCCAAAGTGGCTTTCTACACTGGAGGCCTTGATTCATACCAATATGTCGGGAATGGAGAAAATGTGTAGCTATAAGGACATTCTAGATGGCAGAGGAAATCTTAAATCCAATGATTCCTTGAGAGAACAAGGTATTAATATTGATTGGTGGCCATACTTACAAATAAAGTCTAGATATCAAAAAGATAAGGAGGAATTCAGTATAGAAATAGGATCAAATGGATTTGATAAGGTTTTGATATGACCAGAGAAAAAAATGTTAGCTAAATTATACAATTATTTACTAGAATATGATAGGACAGAGGAGGTGGTTAAAAATCAAATGATTGTTTGGGCAAAGAACATTGGACATAGTATAAATTTGAATGATTGGGAAATTATCTGGAATAAAAATTATAAATTGACTAGAACAGTAGCATATAAAGAAAATCAATATAAAATGCTATACAGGTGGCATTTAGCCCCTGCAAGATTAGCAAAAATTTACCCAAATACAAATTCAAACTGTTGGAAGTGTGGCCACTGCCAGGGTACCTTCTTCCACATGTGGTGGACATGCCCCGAAGTGATGAAATACTGGAAAAAGATTTGGAAATGGATACAAGAAATAATTGGAGAAGATATTGATTTGGCACCAAAAACATTTCTCCTGGGAATATTAAAAAAGGCATACAGGAAAGAAAAGAGGTATCTAATAATACACATTACCACAGCTGCCAGACTGATATATGCACAATGTTGGAAAGAAAAGAGATTACCACCAGAAGTGCATATAATTAGAAAAATACTTGAATGCGCAGAGGTGAGCAAATTAACTTATGAGATAAATGAAGATGAAAATTTGGACTACTATACAGTATGGGAAGGGTGGTATAAATGGATGGATGATAAAATAAAAGGAGTAAGGGATGGTGTGACCACTAAAAGGAATAAGTAATTTAAGAGACACCATGTATATATCCTGTATATATGTACAAACACTGCTTAATTGATGCTAGTAGAATTGTAACATTATGTAACTTGATAAAATTAAAAAAAGAAATAAAAAAAAGAAAAAGAAAATTTGGTTTTGAATTGTTGGAAGAAATGTTCATGTGGGTTCAGTTCCAAGTGGGGAGAAAGACACTGGAAACATGAAGGCTATTTGGAAAGATGATTTAATGGTAGACAGGACCACATGGTTTGAGGTCCTGGGCAAAATGAGCACATGGGTAAGAGAGGGAAAGAGAGATTTATACCCTCTGTTGGGCTTTGAACTTGCTTCCTGTTCCTGTGGCAAGAAATGTATCCTGATTACTTGTCAGACTCCCATGCTTGGTTGAATCTTGCTGGGTGATGTAATCTTCTCAGGTGCCATGTGGTGAGATGGGTAGAGGGCTAATCCTATTATGTCCTGAGAGTGAAGGTCTTTTGTGTTGTAGATAAGCTGGCCCAGCCTTTCTGGGGCTATTAGCACAGCTAGGGACTACTTTCCAAGAGCATGTTTCCTCTTTTCTTATCCAGGGAGGTATAATATTCTGCCTTTTTAATATTTCCTAGAATATTTCATTCTTCTAGGAGAGGGTGGGTGCTAACTTCCTACAGACTCAAAGCTACAAAACAGAACTGTGGAGTGCATTTGCAAAGAGCTGAAAGTGGGAAGATGAGATTAGGGAGTGGGGGTGGCCCATATTAGCAATTCACTAAACAGAAAATGCTGGTGTGTCCATTTTGGTAGCAAGTTATAAGGAATTCAGTCAAAATTGCAGGCAATCACAACCTTCCACAATACCCTTTGGAAAATTCTCCAGTTACTGTACTTTTCTAACTTACTATTCCCAGAAGCCCAATTGTTTTCTTTCCACTGGGTGGAAAATTATTGTGTGTGTGTGTGTGTGTGTGTGTGTGTGTGTAGCCAAACATGCATGTGCACCCAAAATTTAAAGATATTTGTATACCAAGTTAAATTATATGTACATATACTAAGTTAAAACTTCAAAGTACACATATATGTAAGCACCACAACCTGCTTTACAATTAAGAATCAGCTTTCTTCACTTTCTTGGCTTTTCTTCAAAAAAAAGTCTGGTGTACCTTCAGCTGCTTGCCACTGAGGAGGTCATATATCGAAATCTAGTGGAATTTTTGTTGTTGTTCATTTCTTATTCCTTCAAAGTACCTCATTTTTCAATGGACTTTTTGTTTTTATTTTATAAATAAATCAGGGCACCATTTCATCATCATTTTTCTGGTAACCTGAGGCCAAAAGATTTCACCTCCAGCTCCTACATTACACCAGTGACTCAAACAGTCTCTGACCTGCGCTCTTTCCGCTGTGACCTTAAGACATGGTTATTTCACCAGGCCAGATTGGACTGAAGGGGTTTTTAAGGGGACTTTTAATGGTTTTTACCATCTAATATTGATTTGTCTATTTTATTGCTGTGAGCCGGCCTTAGTCCTTTTCGGAGAGAGGGCGGAATATAAATAATAATAATAATAATAATAATAATAATAATAATAATAATAATAATAATACAATCCAGAAAATCTCTTTTCAAAACAGCAAGAAAGCCCAGACACAGGTTCTATTCATGATGGAGCAGGACTGAAGACACCATCATCCATTCTCCCACCCACCCCCAGAAATTGTTGGTGTGCCCTACTCACAATGTGGCAACTTGGCCCTGAGCATTTACAGAGAGGAGGAAACAGTTATGCAAACTGGAAAAGATGGTCTTACTCTGTTCTGTTCCCTTTCATGATATGTATTAAATGCTGTCAAGGGGACAGTTATATTTTTTCTAATATTTTCTACTAGAGAAATGAATCCATAGCTGGACATAGAATGGGATTACATCATGAAATCAGAGCTGAAGGCTTGCATAGAAAATGAGGGGAAGAGAATCAGATAATCTACTTTCTTCTTTAGAAATCTAAAGATGTCTTTGCAAGGCAAAATATACCACTAACTTGTTCCTTACTGGGCCTCTTAATAGTTGGCATAAATCCAAATTGCAGGTCAGGTTATGCCTTGTGGCAAGATCCCTGATTTGATATTTCTTTGTGGCATGTGAAAATAGTTGTATAAAATCTCATTGCCAATTCAATCACCTTAAAAATTTGCCTCTTGCCCCATTACTGCAGTGCTTCCTTAAAAAGTCTCATTATTGAAGTTTTGTTTTATTTGGCCAAAGCACCAGCCACTGCCATAAGAGACATGCAGTGGAAAACCAGATCTGTCTTTTCAGAAAATGCTGAAAACCTTTAATATCATTTTCCCTCAGAGCATCTTGTCCTTGTTTATTTTGAAATACAGTATGCTTGTCAGAAATCAACCCAATTTAAATCAATAGAGCCTTGACCAAATTTACCATCCATATAAAGAGTTTTGTTCTGGTAAAATCCAATGGCTATTGCATTTCATGATTCCTCTTATCAATTTTAAAAGTAAATTGAGTATGAGTCTGACATGAAAACCAATTTTTAACAGTTTAGAACTGCTTTTCAGCAAAAGCTGAATTATTCCAACTAATGAAATATCTCAATTTGAGCTCCAAGCTATCTTAATTTCCTCTCTCCCTAACAGATTCTTTATCTCCTGGATCTAGATAAGTAAAAAATAAAATGAGGAGAGGTGCCACCCACAGCCAAAATTCAATTTGTGTGCAATTTTTTTCTGCCCTGGTATACTTAGGTTAAATGAATTGCTTTATTACCTACAGAATCTAATCCAGAAATTATAATTTATATTGTCCAGGCAAAACTCCTGGGACACATAAAGGAAGTAGGTTTTAACTGACACATATAAAGACCAACCCATAATAATCTGCTATCCAGAGCAGCAGATGGCATCTCAGAGTCAGCTAAGCAACTAAGACCCATGAATTTTTGCCTGTCACAAAAGGCACAGATTGTTATTTCATTATATTTTAATTAATTTAACATTATTGTATCTTTATTGCATGGATTAGTTGTTACGTTTAAATGCCTAACTGTGTATGCCCATGGCAGGGCAAGGGTTAACCTGGCACCCCTACTCCCACATGACCCGTCCCTTGACCCCTCCTTACCTTAACCCCACCTCCTGTGTATATAAGCCTATGTCTAGGGGCTGACTGATTCATTCCAGATGTTCACCTGAAAGAGAAAGAAACGGATTTGAATAAATACCTTTTTGATTCAAACACGCTTCGCCTCTGTGGTTATTGGATAAGATCCTAGGAAATAAATAACAATATGGTAGCAGAGGATGGTTCTGCCCAATAACTGAAGAATACCTGCAGAAACACAAATCACCCCTGAGATGGAAGACAGAATGAACACGAGGTCTATTACCAAGATGATGGCAGAGCTACAGGGATTAGAAGGTGCAACCGCAAAAATCCCAACTGCCATGCATAAAGAATACCTGGAACAGCAAAACAGGGGCGAAATACCAAGAAGAGATGCAGCCAGATGCGTGAGAGAGGAATCCCCCGAGAGGGATGAGCTAAAGAAAAGCATATACAGAATGATAGAGGCCTCCATCAGCAAAGGAGAGCTCATCGCGAAACTCCGAGACCTTCTAGATGACCACGGAGCAGCGATGAGCGACCAAGAGCAAGACGAGGAAACCGCCAGGCCGCCGAGAGAAAGATGCCACCAAGAAGAAGCACAAGACTCAAACCGCTCCAGTTTCGCGCCATGCTCCCGGCGGCTATCTTGGAATGGCCTACAACCAATGGGGAGCCGAGATTCAAACTTAGTGGCGCAAAACGAAGAAAACCCCAAAACAAATGGTGAGCCACCAGGAAATAACCCCGAAAGAAGGAACCGAACCACCAGGAGCCCGCCTACCGAGCTCGAGGTCAAAAACGCATGCAAGACTCTAGCGGCAGCAATCGGCACCGCGTACGAGTCTCCCGCAACAACCGCGACCCAAGGAGACAACGAGGGGGCCACCGATGCCGAAACATCGACCCAGCACCCCTATGCGAGAACCACGTTCTATAGCCAATTACCGATCGCCCACGAAATGCACCGATGGCAGGATTCTAATCCACCACCCACTACACCCACAATGCGAGACCCAAGAGAAGGAAGGTACACCAGCTACTTACCAATCCAGTGACCTCCGCTGGGCTTCCTCACCTCTCCAGGGACCAACGACCACAGATCGGGACCCTCCATCGCCGCCGCCGCCGCCGCTGCTGTTGCTGCTGCCTCCGCCGCAGCCGCACCACCGAATCCTGGGAGCCTCCGACATACGACTGCCTCGCCTCCTCACCTATCTCCAGCCTTCTTCGGGGATCCTGCTGCTCGCCAATGGACCCAAGCCTCCAGCGACGGAACCAGACCAGCCAGGGGTGAGTTCGAACCCCCAACCACAAGCCTAGGCCGAGGCCTGAGAGCTACAATGACGAGCTGCTCACCATCAGCTCCAGACGCGAAATGGCCTTCACACATGCCCAGACAGCACCTGCAAGAAGAATAGAGGAGAACATAGAGACAAGTCAGTTATGAGTCGCCAACAGCGTACCCAAGCCATATTGTGAGTTCCCTCACCTAAAATACCATGGACAGCAACAGAATGTGAGTAATTTAACACAAAATTCAATGACTTTACCAATTGACCCTCACATACTGAAACTAGATGGGTCGAATCTGATGCAATGGAGCCATCATTTACAAATACTTTTCTTAAGGGAGAATATGTTGTTTATGATTAAAGATCCTCCCAGAAAACCTTGGACTATAGAAATAGACAGCTTGCACCACAGAGCTTATTTCATGGTTATAGCAAGTATTTCCCCTAGTATTTACCCCAGTCTTAGCCACTATTTAACCGTGTCTGAAATAATACAAAAAATGTTTAACTTGTTCTATAGCAAGAGCGTGGCCACCACGACTCATATATCCAGAGAGTTCCATTCAGCCAGGCATAAGGCAGGGACCCCTATGGGTGAACACATCCTGCTTTCCTGCTTGGCTGCCATAGAAAGGGGGAGGGGCTGTGTGGGCTGTGGGGTGTAGAAATGAAACTTACTTAGAGGCTAGTTTGTTTAGAAGGGGAAATCGAAACCACTGTTATCAGGCCAACCGTCGTGACATTCCTGATTGGTGATGCGGGCAGATGTACTTCCACCTGACCCCTAGAAGACCTGTGGATTGGATAATTTACGATGGACAATGGGAGGGGATGATTTGTATATGTAGGTTCACGGGTAAAATCCTTAGTTTCAGCTTTGCTTGGTTGCGTTCATTTTATTTGCCAGTAAAAGTACAGATTTATTATTACAATGGATTCTGGAGTTTTCTTTCCTGGTATTTGAAGGAAACAAGCCTGACATTAAGCTGAAACTCATTTTCCCAGCCATCCCGGACAAACACCGAGGGGGCTGAACCCAAAATTATGTCTGACCAGGAGTATGAAGAGGAACAGATGGGAGCATATAGCTCAACCATGACCTCACTTCAAACAGAACGGGAGACAGCCGAACAAATGGAAGAATTGCAGCTGAGGGAGGAATCCGATACTGCGAGATGGTTGGTAGGAGTGGGAAGGATGCCGGAACAGGGGAGGACCCCCTGGGGAGTAACCAGCTCCAGACCCCGACGGGAGGAAGCTGTGTGGATGCAGGAGCAAAAGGAAAGCCTCATGATGGCACAGGCATTACAGCTCATTCACGACGTTGAAGAAAGCCGGAAAAACCGTGAGTCTTATGGGCTCCCTTTGGTGAAGGGAAGAGATTACCCCAGGGAAGAGCCAAGAGAAAGAGTGTGGGGGGGGGGAGAAGAAGAAGCTAGAGGAGAAATGGTCCAAACCTCTGGGGCCCAAGTGAGAGATGCAGCAGCCCAAGGGGGCCCAGCCTTTCCAGTTCCCCCCCCCCCGCCAATGGAAAAAACCAAAAATCCCCCCCTTGACTGGAAAATATGATGGAAACCCAAAAACCCTGGGGCTTTTCTTGACCCAAGTCTGGAACCACATGCAAGATTGGGGGGAAGATTACTTGTCAGATGCAGCCCGAGTGAGATGCGTCACGAACGTGCTAGAGGGAGTAGCAGCTAATTGGATGGTGGTCCTCCACAGTAACAACTCCCCCTGCTGAGAAATTACAATCAGTTTATGACGGCGCTTAGAAGGCGTTTTGAAGACCACCTAGCTGAGCGGAAGGTGAGGCTCAGAATGAAGGGTATCCAGCAGGGCCGCAGGTCAGTGGCAGAATATACCCAAGAGTTTCATGAGCTGGCACCTTACATGACAGGGTGGTCAGAGGCGGCCTTATTAGAGAGTTTCAAGGATGGGCTAAATGAAGAAATATACAAAGACTGCAGAGCCCGGGGGGGTCCCCGAAGACTTGCAGTGCTGGTATATAGCGGCTGAAGATGTGGAAATCGAGCTGGCCCGAAGCCGACTACGAGGAAGCGGCGCGAGAGACCCGTCATCCTCTACTTATCGTAAAGGAGCGCCAAAGACGGCCGCGGGGAGAGCGGAATTCAAACCCAAATCGAAGCCCTTCACATGTTTCAAGTGTGGGAAAGAAGGCCATTGGGCTGCCGAGTGCTTCTCTAAACCAATGCCAAGGTCTCCCGCCCCGGCTCCTAAGAAGGCAGACAAAGTGCCCACGAAAGCTCGCGCAACCGCTCTGGAAGGAGAAGTCGTTGAGTTCGCTCCCCGTAACCAGGGTGAGCTGGGAGCTCCGACCACCGCCGAGGACAGCGGAACGGACTCCGACTCCAACTCCAGTGACCTGGTGAGTCATACTGAGAACCCTATGCTCATCCCCATAGAACTAAGGGTACTGTCCACAGGGACACGGGCGCAGGTATTAGCGTTATTAGACTCTGGGTGCACTAGGTGCATAATCAGCCTGAAAGTGGTGGAGAAAATGGGCCTAAGACTTAAAACATTAAAAAGACCCATTGCATTCTGTCAACTGGACGGATAGATTGTGGGAGGGGGTCCAGCCACCTTTGCGACTGAAACGATTGAGATGCAGTTGGGGAATCACATAGAGACCCTCAGGTTCATTGTGGCCCCTGGTATGGAACGGCCCCTCATACTTGGACTACCTTGGCTCTGTAGATGGAACCCACGGGTTAATTGGAAGACGGGGGTTTTGCGCTTTCGCACCAAAAATCCCGAACGAGGAAAGAAAGAAATCCCTCTGGAGGATGGGACAAAACCCAAAAAGGCAGAAATGGCCATTGGTCACATTGAGGGGGAGGAAAAGATTCCAAAAGAGTACTGGGATCTTCGTGAAGTTTTTAGCGAAAAGGCTTCAGATACACTAGCCCCCCATAGAACTACAGACTGTACCATTGAAATTCTGCCCGGGGTGAAACTCCCTAAACCAAAAATATACTCCATGACCCCTCGAGAACTGGAGGAACTGCGAAATTTCACTGATAAAAATTTAGAGCGGGGTTTTATACAACCAGCCCGACCCAGGGTGACGGCGCCAGTAATGTTCCGAGAAAAGAAGGATGGTTCTTTTAGGCTCGTAATCGACTACTGGAACCTGAACGCAATTTGTGTGGAAAACGTTTACCCCTTACCACTTATGAAAGACATGTTAGCCCACTTAGGGAAGGGGAAAATTTTTACCAAACTGGACTTACGAGAGGCATACTATCGAGTGAGAATCAAAGAGGGGGATGAATGGAAAACGGCATTCAATTGCCCCTTGGGATGTTTCCAATTTAGGGTGCTCCCTTTTGGACTACAGGAAGCCCCTGCTGTGTTCATGCAATTGATCAATGAAGTACTGCATGAGCACCTATACAAAGGGGTGTTGGTCTACTTGAATGACATTCTTATCTACTCCGAGAACATGAATGATCATGTCAAATTGGTGCGAACTGTCCTGAAAAAACTCAGGGCTGCTGAACTATATGCCAAACTTTCTAAGTGTGAGTTCCACCAAAGCAAAATTGACTACCTGGGGTATCACATATCGCATGAAGGAATAGAGATGGATCCTGGAAAAGTCAAGGCAGTAATGGAATGGGCCGCGCCACGCACCTGCAAGCAACTGCAGAGTTTCCTGGGATTTGCTAACTTTTATAGACAATTTATCCCCTCTTTCGCAAAAATCGCACTACCCATAACCAATCTTCTAAAGACAAAGGGGGAATTAAAACCAAAACCCTCCCAGCCTCTTGAATGGACTATGGAGTGCCAAGCAGCATTTGAAAAGTTGAAACGCCTGTTTGCTGCTGAACCAGTACTCAAACACCCGAACATGGAAGAACCTTTCGTAGTACAGGCAGATGCCAGCGACGTGGCCGTGGGGGCAGTTCTTCTGCAAAAGAATGCCGAAGGGAATTTGCAACCCTGTGCTTACACTTCTCGGAAACTGTCCAAAACCGAAAGGAGATGGGCCATATGGGAGAAGGAAGCTTTTGCGGTGCACTGGGCTTTGTTAACATGAAGACACTTTCTGGAGGGGGCTAAGCATCCATTCGAGGTTTGGACTAACCATAAAAATCTAGAAGCGTTGAAGACCCCGCGTAAACTATCACCAAAACAAGTTCGTTGGGCCCAACACTTCAACCGGTTTAATTTCACCCTGCGATATCTTCCTGGAGGGAAGAATTTCATGGCAGATGCACTCTCCAGACTTCCTCAATACAACAGCACAAAGAAGGAGGTGGTGCGGCCTATCATCCCTTCGACACAACTAGCAGCGCCAGTAACGACTAGAGCACAAATGAGGTCCGATCCGGCTCTCTCGGGCGATTTGCTACAAAAACTACGTGAAGCCCTGAGAACGGACGAATGGTTTCAAAATCACTCAAATGAATGCACTCTCCGTGATGGACTACCCTGGATTGGGGCTAAATTGTATGTTCCTGCCAGCTTAAGAACAACAGTGTTGCAGTACGCTCATGACGCCAAAATGGCGGGACATTTTGGTTTTGTTAAAACTTTGCAACTCGTCAAGAGACAATTCTGGTGGCCTGCACTCAAAAAGGACATAGAAGCTTACGTGGCAAGCTGCCTGGTGTGTGTTTCCGCTAAAAGACCTCCAGGGTTTACTTCAAAGTGTGGCAAGACCGAGTGCCCCCGGAAGGAGATATCCATGGATTTTATTGTGGACTTACCAGAGAGTGAGGGGTGCACAGTCATTTGGGTAGTGACAGACTTATTTTCCAAACAAGTGCACTTCATCCCTTGTTCCAAAATCCTTTCAGCTAAAACCCTTGCGAAATTGTTCATTCGACATGTTTACCAGTTGCATGGAGCTCCTAAATGGATAATTTCTGACAGGGGTGTACAATTTACGTCCAAATTTTGGAAGGAATTTCTAAAGTTGATAGGCTCTGCCCAGGCCTTAAGCTCCGCCCACCACCCCCAGACAAATGGGGCTTGTGAAAGAACCAATGGTGTGCTAGAACAGTACCTGAGGTGTTACATAAATTACCAACAAGACGACTGGGTAGATTTGTTGCCATTCGCCGAGGTGGCCTATAATAACTCCATTCATAGCAGCACCGGGTTCACTCCATTTAAGGTAGCATCGGGCCAAGACTTTGTTCCTATCCCCGAGCTGCCTCAGGGGGACCCACAGAATCCTTCTTTGATTGAGTGGATTGAACAACTCAGAAGTACTTGGGCTGTAACTCGAAAAGCGTTAGATGAGGCCCACCAAGCTCATAAATCTCAAGCTGACAAAAAAAGGTGTTCACCACAGATCTATAAAGTAGGCGATAGGGTTTACCTTTCCACCAAGTATTTGCAGACCTCTCAAAAATCTAAAAAGCTGGGGCCGAAGTATGTAGGTCCTTTCCCCATCACTAGACTTATTAATGCAGTCACAGTCGAGTTGGAGCTACCAAAAACTTTGAGACGGATCCACCCTGTGTTCCATGTTAGTTTGTTAAAACCAGAGCACCTATCTCCTTTGCGTCCAGGTCAGGCCCCTGCACCCGTCCCCATTTTAATAGAAGGAGAGCAACATTTTGAGGTTAAAGAGATCCTGGACTCTAGAAAATACCATGGTAAAGTGCAATACCTGGTGGCCTGGAAACATTTCCCGTTATCGCAAGCTGAATGGGTGAACAAACGTGATGTCCGGGCACCAAAGAAAGTACAATTGTTTCACACCAAGTATCCTGATAAACCCTAATATCTGTGTTATGTTGTTTCTCTTTGTTGTTTTCTCTTTCCCTATTTAGGACTAACGTCTCTGCTGCAGAGGGGCCGAATGTCAGCCTCCGCTTTCCTGCTTGGCTGCCATAGAAAGGGGGAGGGGATGTGTGGGCTGTGGGGGTGTAGAAATGAAACTTACTTAGAGGCTAGTTTGTTTAGAAGGAGAAATCGAAACCACTGTTATCGGGCCAACCGTCATGACATTCCTGATTGATGATGCGGGCAGACGTACTTCCACCTGACCCCTAGAAGACCTGTGGATTGGATGATTTATGATGGACAATGGGAGGGGATGATTTGTATATGTAGGTTCACGGGTAAAATCCTTAGTTTCAGCTTTGCTTGGTTGCGTTCATTTTATTTGCCAGTAAAAGTACAGATTTATTATAACAATGGATTCTGGAGTTTTCTTTTCTGGTATTTGAAGGAAGCAAGCCTGACACTCAACCTCAATGCCACTAGGGCTGAGTTAATTCAGAGGGGGGAGAACATTTCAGAGGAGACTATGAAGAGCATCATCATTAACTCTTTGGACTCTAGTTGGGACAATTTTATACTGCAGCTGGACAGCCTCAGACTAGACCACCTCGACCTAGAAACACTCACAAATAGAATCATTGCTGAAGACAGTCTGATAAGAGTCTGGTCCATGGGTCGCAGGGAAAGCAGACCCCCCAAGAAAGTTGAGTTTCAAACCAGAAACCACGACATCCCCGAATGTTTCACCTGTGATTCTAGGAACCACTATAAGAGAGATTGCCCCAATAATTTGAGGGAGAGGGGATACAACCATCGTAGGGACAGACAAGGCTGGAGACCAGTCTCTCCTGATAGGCTCCTACCTGAGAACAGATACAGGCACAGGGACTCCCCCAACCCAAGGGACAGAAGGGGACATAGGGATAGCTCCAGAGATAACCGGTCAGGGTCCATGTATAGGATTGGGGAAAACACACTCACACATACTCAGATAAGAGAGGGAGATGCGTGGCTCATCGACTCAGGGGCCACCCATCACACTACCTATGACAGGGGGATTCTCACCTCTTTCACCAAAGAAAACTACCATATAAAAGTAGCCAACCAAAACAGGGTCCTAGTAACTGGAAAGGGAGACACCTTGATAAACAGGATAGGCAAGATAGAGGGGGTATTGCTCATACCCAAAATACCTCACAATATTTTAGCTACGCTAAAACTCAGCAGAGACACAGGCATAGAAACCACTTTCAAGGGAGGAAGGGCCTACATGACCAAGGGCAAGGAAAGCATAGGTAGAATCATCAACAAAGGAGGGCTAACATACCTACAATCAAAAGAGAAAGGGCAAACGAGCATAAATGCCCAATTAGAAAACACAGAAGATAGGGCTAACACCACTGATGAGACCAAGGAGGGCCAGAACACCACTGAAAGTAAGAGTGATCACGACAACACACACAAGGGGAAATTATTGATTGGTAAACCTATTCATGATGACTGTGCCCACTTACTTCATAGGAAGTTGGGCCATGCTAGTTTCCCGATCATCCAAAAAATGACCGAGTGTACAAATGGTTTAAAAATAAAGGGTTGTGAAAACTATTTAGAGTGTTCTGTATGTAAATCCTCCAAACTAAAGACTCCTCCCATTCCCCAGGTTGCACAGACCCTCAGGGCCCGACCCTTCGGCTGATGCTGTGCAATGCCAGGTCCGTAGTAAATAAAGCCCCCCTCATCTGTGATCCTATTTCTGAGGGGGGAGTGGACCTGGCAGGTATTACGGAGACCTGGTTGGGCCAGGAGGGGGGGTTCCCCTTATTGAAATTTGCCCACCAGGAGACTTCCGCTGTTGCCGTCAGCTGTTGCAGACAGTCCTTTGAAGACCGCCAGCCCGAACGCCCGTAAAAGAGCCGTTTCGGCAATTGAAACGGCTCGTAAAACTCCGAGACCGCAAAGGGCTTGTGAGGAGAGCCGGCGGCTGCAGGTAGAGTCCCCTGTGAGACCCCCAGAAAGCTTTTCTTGCTTCTGGGGAGTTAACAGGGTGGGACTCCCTATTCACCCCGCTGAAGCTCCGGACGACTGGGAAACTCTGCTTTAAAGCAGAACAAGACAGCGCGGCAGCATTACCAATAACAAAGAAAAATAAGGAAGATTTCAAACTTCTCACTAAACAGCAAGTATTGGAAGCTTTTTGGACTATTTTAAAGAGTTTTTAAAGTGAAAGTGAATTGGCTTTGAGGAAAGCGGAGGGGAAAAAAATGGCGCCTGTTCTTAGTTGAGAGAGCTGAAAGTGAAAGTAATTTGATTACTGTATCCGGCTACATTTTAAAGTAACAAATCCGGCTGGAAGCGGCAGAAGTATTCAAAAAACAAAATAACATAAAATAAAAATACCAATTGACTCTTATAGACCTGATTGAATCTGGAGAACTTTTTGGGAAAAGTTGTTAGAGTTTGTGGAAAAGGAAGATCTTTAAGAGGTAAAATGGCAACAAAGCAACCAGCGGGGGGGGCTCCCCCACACATAAACAGAAGCAGCCTCAAACAGCGCAGTTGCAATCTCAGACAAAGGAAGAAAGCCAATATGATATTATTATTAAAGAAATTCAAAGATCAGAGAAGGAGCTTAAAGGAATGTTTCAAGAGAAATATGACTCACTTAAACAAGATATTCAAACAGTGGTTAAAGGCCTGTCTGAGGTAGCGCTGCAGATTGATAAAAAAGTGGAGAATCTTGCCTCAGAGATGGAGACTAAATTCAGAGCTTCTGACTCAAAAATTATAGAAATTGAAGAAGTTACACAGAAAATGCAAAATGAGATTACTATGATGCAATTTCGATCAATGGAATATGCTATCAGATTGAGAGGTGTTAAAGAGAACACCAGAGAAGATCTTAGGAAAATTTGTGCAGAGGCTTTGGCAGTTATGCTGAAAGTGGAACCAGATCTGGTTTTGTGCAAGATGGACAAGGTCTACAGAGTTAATTCTCGGGTGGCGGTACAAAGACAACTGCCTAGAGATGTGGTTATATATTTCACAGATAGAAGAATGAGAAATGAAATTCTGCAAAATTCTTTTGTTACAACAGTTCAAGTTGATGGAAGTGAGATTGGAGTTTTTAAAGAACTACCGCCTAAAATGTTAAGAGATAGAAAGGATTTTGGATTTTTGGTGACAGAATTGAAAAGACAGAACATACAATTTAGGTGGGATGCCCCAATAGGTATAATACTCAGGCTGCGAGGAGTGAGATACCGCCTTAATACTATTGAAAAAGCAGAAGAATTTTATTACAATGTTTTGAAAGCGGGTTCTCCTCCTCCACGCACATCTTCACCAATAGATAAAGAAGCTCAACTACAAGCCGAGATTGATCAAGAAACAGAAGCACAAATAAGGCAGTCGCAAAGGGAGGCAAGAGAATTAATGGGAGCAGTAGGTGGTGTTGTGGTTGATCCTTTTGCACCATTCGAAGCTTCTCCTTTGGAAGAAATGTCTAAAACTATCACAGAGGAGCCGATGGCTTTGGAAGTAACAACATCTAAAGTGGAAGAGCAACGCATAACCAGAGCAATGTCTAAACAAATGAAGCAACAGCAGCAAGAATATAGTAAGCCACAGCGTGAGAAAAGAACCAAAGATAAACAGCAAGCTGAAGTCATGGGAGGAGCTAAACCGAAGATTCCTACTGTAGGAGAGAATCTTCAACAATTGCTCTCAAAACTTCAGACAGGGTCAAATGGCACTTAAATTTTTGTCTTGGAATGTAAACGGATTGAATTCTCCGCAAAAAAGAAGGAAGATATTTCACTATTTGAGACAATTTCATAATGATGTTATCTGTTTACAGGAGACTCATGTAAAATTGCAAGATCAGAAATACTTGATAAATTCAAAATTGGGAATGCAATTTGTTGCTTCAAATCAGGAAAAGAAGAATGGAGTGGTGATATATATAAATAAGAAACTTGTAGCAAAAATTATAGAAGCAGATAAAGATGGAAGATATATTGCAGTTGAAGTTATTACAGATGTTGGACCAATTTTGTTGGTCGGAATATATGCCCCAAATCAACAGCAGGAAACTTTTTACAAGCTACTTCATTTAAAAATTTTGGATTGGGACTATTCAAACACTATAATAATGGGCGATTGGAATGGAGTAATCCAACCTAGATTGGATAAAAAAACCACGGCCAAAATAGGGAATAAATTACCACAAGCTTTTTTCGAACTGAAAGAGGATTTGGAACTGAAAGATATTTGGAGAATTCGAAACCCAAATGAACTGGACTTTACTTTTTACTCAGACAGGCACAAATCCTTTTCCAGAATAGACTTTTTTCTCTTAACTTCTAATCTACTCTCTAAAGTAAAGAAAATAAAGATATTTCCTAGGACTTTGACTGACCACAGTCCAGTCTGGATGGAAATCGAGATGGGTAAAAGAGAAAGAAGATCCTGGAGAGTAAATGAGAATCTATTTAGATATGAAAAGAATATAATTGAACTCAAAAAGCATTTAAAGGAGTTTTTTAAATTTAACCTGAACAAAGGCACCCCTATTGAAACAGTTTGGGATGCAGCTAAAGCATATATGCGGGGAGTACTAATTCAAATGAATTCTAAACACAGGCAAAGTCAGCAGAAGAAAAGACTACAATTGGAATCTGAGATAAAAAAGAAAGAACAACAATTGATACAAAAACCAACAGACGGAAAATTGCAAATGGCTATAAAACTTCTGAAGGATCAATTTCAAATGCTTATAGCAGACCAAACGGCAACTAACTTACAATTTGCAAAGCACAATACTTTTTCCAATGCTAACAAACCGGGCAGGTGGTTGGCGTATACTTTGAGGAAGCAAGCATCGACACGAATTATTGATAGTACTGAATATGCTGATAAAGAAGTTTACCAACAAGATCTAATTAAAAAAGCCTTTTTGGAATATTATACTAAGTTATATGCTAAAGATGACATACAGAATATTACTATAGATGAATACTTGGAAAACAAGAGAGTTTCAAAAATTTCAACGAGCCAAAAGAAAAGTTTGGAACAACTGATAACAGTGGAGGAGATCAGTTTTGCTATAAAACAATTAAAAACAGCTAAAGCTCCAGGGACGGATGGCTTAACTGCAATTTATTATAAAACTTTACAAGAAGAAATGATTGAGCATCTTAAAGATTTATTTCGTAATATACAACTAGGAGGTAAGAGACCTTCCTCATGGAAAACAGCTTTTGTTTCATTGATTCCGAAAGAAGAATCAGGTCCTAAGAAACCAGAAAATTATAGACCAATATCTTTATTAAACACAGATTATAAAATCTTTGCAAAAGTACTAGCCAACAGATTGATGCCAGTTATTCAAAAGATAATTCATCATGACCAAGCAGGATTTATTGAAGGCAGATATATGAAGGAGAATGTTAGGCA
>WNWU01013765.1:6297569-6316171 GCA_012654045.1 Ptyas mucosa | reverse complement strand
TGTAGCTTCTTCTGGAAACAACTCTTTAAGTGCAGATTGAGTTTTATAAAAAAAAATTCGTGGAACCAAAATTTCATCAGCTTCCAACACTTCTTGCTCCTTATTTTGCACAGCATTCATCTTTCTCTCCTCAGTAAAATCTGCTATAATCTGTTGTTGTTTTTTTGCATCTGCCAACTCTTCATTCAATCCCCCACTGCTAGATTGCAACTCAGTATTTCCATGTATTTCATTGTTTCCAGCTTGAGAAGCTTGAAATATAGTATCAATTCTTTTCAATAAAGCAGAGGTAATTGAACTCAAAGCTTCCTCAAAATCAGACCATTGAGGGTTAAATAACCCTCCTTTGCTTTCAAAAAGCCCAGCCATCTTGCCCCCCTTCTTCCTTCCCTTCCAGAAGGACAGAAAAAAAAGGGGAAGAAAAAAGAAAAAAAGAGTTTCAAGAAGAAAAAAAAAGGGATCCTTTACAATTTGTAATTTGTATTGCTGCTTCAATTATTATTATTCCTTTCTTGTTACATCCACTTTTCAAAAAGGAGTTTTACGTTTCAAACAGGGGCTTGTCAATAATTACTTTTAGCTTTCACTTCTTCACGCCCCGTTAAAACTCAAACGCCATCTTGCTTTCACTTTCAGCTTAGGAAGAATCTTTTAAAGAAAGTAAATCTTTGGAGTTAAAAGGAAAAAAAAATACTTGCTGTTTCATTCATACTGCTTGTGCTCCGCCAGCTTGATTCCAAGAATATCTGTTTAAAGTTGGTGCTGGGATGGTAACGACATCTAGCTCTGCAAAGCAGAGGCATCCAGGGTCCGGAATACTGACAGGTTTAGCGGGGAGCTCTCATCTTCAAGCGCCAGCTTATGGGTGAAATCTGGCACTTTCAGGGAGCTCTACCCCCCCCCATCTACTCACTTTCCCCCCTCATACCAGGGGGAAAGTTTTCAAACCGCAAGACAGCCGATAGTCGCTGTTCTTGCAGTTCTACGAAGCCCTGGGCTGGCGCTTCAAAAAGAAGCGTCCGGCAATGTCGCAGTCCCACCGGAAGTCCTAGCCCTTGTCATGGTCTGATCACTCCCTCCTTCGTCTTGACTTTCAAACCGCTGCACCCCACCGCAGGGAGGCGGAGCCAGTAAGATGGTTCCGCCCCAGGCGCCTGATGGAACCTAATAGGTTCCAGATGGAGATTGGGCCAGTTCCTGAGGCGCTGGCACACGCCTCGACTGGAGACCTGGTGGCTGCCTGGGATAGGGCGGCCGCCAGAGCTCTTGATTGGGTCGTGCCTTTGTGGCCTCTGACCCGGCGCCGATCTCAACTGGCCCCTTGGTTTTCCAAGGAGCTGAGAGAGTTGAAGCACCGGAAAAGACACCTAGAGAGTAGTTGGAGGGCTAGTCGCTCTGAATCTGACCGGACACTAGTGAAAGCCCATATTAGAACTTACTTAGTGGCGATAAAAGCAGCAAAATGTGACTATTTTGCTGCTCTTATTGCATCATCAGATAACCGCCCAGCCGCCCTCTTTAGGGTGACCCGCTCCCTGCTCCATCAGGAAGCGCGGGAGGACCCCTTGGAGGGGAGAGCCGAGGATTTTGTTCAGTATCTGCATGATAAAATCACTCAGATTCGGGAAGATCTGGACTCCGACTGGGTGGTTCCAGAGGGAGGGAACGGGGCAGGTCTTGAGACTGTTATCTGGATTGAGTTTGATCCTGTGACCCTTGAGGACGTGGACAGGATTCTGGGTAGACTGAACGCGACCACTTGTTTATTGGACCCGTGTCCCTCCTGGTTAGTACTGGCTTCCCGGGAGGTGTCGCGAGGCTGGCTCCAGGGGATTATAAATGCTTCGTTGGGTGAGGGTGACTTTCCCACCACCTTGAAAGAGACGGTGGTGAGGCCTCTCCTCAAGAAGCCTACCCTGGACCCAGCAATGTTGGTAAATTATCGTCCGGTCTCCAACCTTCGCTTTCTGGCGAAGGTTGTTGAGAGTGTGGTTGAGCAACAGTTCTCCCAGCACCTGGAGGAAACGACATATCTAGATCCATTCCAGTCGGGCTTCAGACCCGGGTACAGCATGGAAACGGCATTGATCGCGTTGGTTGATGATCTCTGGAGGGCTCAGGATAGGGGGTGCTCCTCTGTCCTGGTCCTGTTAGACCTCTCAGCGGCTTTTGATACCATCGACCATGGTATCATGCTGCACCGGCTGGTAGAGTTGGGGGTGGGAGGCACTGTGTTATGGTGGTTCTCCTCCTTTCTCTCCAACCGGTCGCAGTCGGTGTTGGCAGGGGGGCAGAGATCGACTCCTAGGCCCCTTATATGCGGGGTGCCACAGGGATCAGTTCTCTCACCCCTCCTGTTCAACATTTATGTGAAACCGCTGGGTGAGGTCATCTGTGGTTTTGGGGTGAGATATCATCAGTATGCTGACGACACCCAGCTGTACATCTCCACCCCAGACCACCCCAACGATGCCCTTGAAGTGATGTCCCGGTGCCTGGAGGCCGTGCGGATCTGGATGGGGAAGAACAGGCTCAGACTCAATCCATCCAAGACTGAGTGGCTGTGGTTTCCGACGTCCCGATATAGTCAGCTGGTACCATCGCTGACTATTGGGGGTGAATCATTGGCCCCCACAGAGGGGGTGCATAATTTGGGCATCCTCCTGGATTCACGGCTGTCCTTAGAAGAGCATCTGACGGCCGTGACCGGGAGGATTTTTCATCAGGTTCGCCTGATTCACCAGTTGCACCCCTTTCTGGATTGGGACTCCTTACTCACAGTCACTCATGCCCTTGTAACCTCCCGTCTGGACTACTGTAATGCTCTCTACATGGGGCTCCCCTTGAGGAGCACCCAGAGGCTCCAACTGGCGCAGAGTGCGGCCGCGCGGGTGGTGATGGGAGCGACGTGGCGCTCTCATGTGACACCGCTCTTGCGCGAGCTGCACTGGCTCCCAGTGGTCTTCTGGGTGTGCTTCAAGGTGTTGGTTACCACCTTTAAGGTGCTCCATGGCTTAGGACCCGGGTACTTATGGGACCGCCTACTACCTCCAATAGCCTCCCACCGACCGGTACACTCCCACAGAGAGGGGCTCTTCTGGGTGCTGTCAGCCAAACAATGTCGACTGGCGGCCCCCAGGGGGAGAGCCTTTTCTGTGGGGGCACCCACTGTCTGGAACGACCTCCCCCCAGAGATTCGGCGGATCCCGGATCTTCGTGCTTTCCGCCGTGAGTTAAAAACTTTCTTGTTCCATCAGGCGGGCCTGGCATAATCTCTCCCCTTTTTGTAAGAAAATTTTAAACTTTAATTTTATAATTCGAATTTTTTAAAAAATGGGTTTTGAATTGTTGGGGCAATTATTTAATTCGGTTTTAATTGGTTTTTTAAATTTTGTATCTATGTTTTTTTATCTTTGCCTGTTCACCGCCCTGAGTCCCCTCGGGGAGAAGGGCGGTATATAAATCTAATAAAAAGAAAAGAAAGAAAAGAAAGACCAAACCAAAACCAAGGAAGTCCACCCATACCACCAATTCCACATTTCACCTGGTACATATGGACCTAGTGGGTCCCATGAAACCCTCTATTAAATATAAGAAGAGTTTTTTTCTGACAATAGTGGATGATTTCAGCTGCTACGGCTTTGTATATACCATTAATCACAAAAATGAGGTATTTCAAAAATTCAAAGAATTCTATAAGAGAGTTGCAATGCAACACAACACAAAAATAAAGCAGATAATGACAGACAGGGGTTCTGAGTTCCTATCCAGGGACTTCTCAAACTGGTTGAAGATGCGCGGTATAGCGCATTACACATCTTCTCCATTTTCCGCATTCCAGAACGGAGTCACGGAGAGGAGGAACGGAATCTTGCAAACGATGGTGAGGTGCGCATTAGAAGACGCAGAGCTAGGACAATCCTACTGGGCGGAAGCACTCACCTATTCAAATTACATTTTAAATAGACTATGGTCCAGCGTAGTGGAAAAAACACCTTATGAGGTGATGTATGACAGAAAACCTGAAATTGAACATCTCCATGTATTCGGGGTCACAGCGGATGTACATATCCCCAAACAACTAAGGCGGAAGGGAGACAAGGTTTCAAGAAGGTTACGATTCATGGGGTACGAATCTGGCACAAAGGGGTACAGATTCATAGATAGGGACAACAGATTTATCATATCCAGAACAGCGGTGTTCCATGAGAACGCCAACTGGTCAAAGATACACCTCAATGAGGTAATCATCAGACAGGACAAAACAGACATCACAGAGAAGGGGGACAAACAAAACACAGTAGAAACAAAAACACAAGAGGAACATAGACCTAGACACCAAGAGGTAGACACCAAAGGATGGAAGGAAGGTCACCCTACCATTAAGATAGACACAATCACTGATAAAGAAGCCAAGTACATGCACAACACTGAGACACCCCCAGCCAGACCAGTGAGACACAGCAGAAATAAGATCCCCAAGAGATATGAGGACTATATACTTTCCATACACACATCCAAGATAACCCCCAACTCGTATGAGGAAGTGCTCATGTTGCCACAGGAAGAAAGAATTAAATGGGAACAGGCCATGGATAAGGAGATGGCCAGCCTTCAGGAATTAAATGTATACACTCCTTCTAAGGCCCCAACAGACAAAACACTTATTGGGACCAAATGGGTTTTCAAAATTAAAGAACTCGAAGACAATAAAACTCTCTATAAGGCTAGGCTTGTAGCACAGGGGTTCGCACAAAGGTACCTTGACGACTACACAGATACCTTTTCCCCCACAGTTAGGGCAGAAAGTGTTAAAAGCACCCTGGTGATAGCATCCCTCCTAGGTCTAGAGGCCTATCAGTTTGATGTCCAAACTGTTTACCTCCATGCAAAGCTAGACAAGGAAATATACATCAAGGCACCCCCAGGGAGGAACACACAAAGGGGGACACCTGGCTATTGAATAAAAGCTTGTACAGTCTCAAACAGTCAGGGAAGAGATGGTATGAATGTCTAGCCAAAATACTCAGGGACATGGGTTTCACAGCCACTTCAGCTGACCTTTGTTTTTTCACCAAGAAAGAGGGCACATCCATCGAGTACGTACTCGTGTACGTAGATGACATTCTGTACCTTAGCCAGCACAAACGAAAGTGCGAAGAATTCACAGAGAGGCTGGGGAAACACTTTACCCTCAAAACACTAGGGAGAGTCAACAAATATTTAGGGGTCCAGATAGACAAAACAGAAAAGGGGTTCAGAGTCTCACAGAAGGAAAAAATATTAGAACTCATACACAAGTGTAACATGAAGGACGCCAAGCCATGTGAGACACCAATGCAGACGGATTTTCAAAAACATGTACATGAAGAAGGCGAGTCCTTTAAGGACAACACTCTCTATAGATCAATCATAGGATCTCTCCTATATATTGCCAACTGGGCTAGGCCCAACATCAGTCTAGCGGTAAATCTACTTTCCAGACACGTCAGTGACCCAAAAGTATTCCACTGGGAAGGGGTGAAACGCATAATCAGGTACCTGAAGTACAGCATAGAAGCATACTTAAGCTTAGAACCAATACACTCCAAAGAACCTTTATTGACCTGTTACGTGGATGCTGACTGGGCAGGTGACACAAAGAGTAGAAAAAGCACCTCCGGCTATATATTCCTCATCAACAACTGCCCGGTACATTGGTACACCGGGAAGCAAAACCTGGTGGCCACCTCCACAGCGGAAGCAGAATACATCTGCCTATCGAAAGCTGCAAACAACTTGACGTGGTTTGACGACCTGCTTGCCAACATATGGACTGAACCCGTTTATCAAATAGTCATCCACGAGGACAACAAGGCAGCCATAGACATTTCCACCGCAGATGCCATGGGCCAAAGATCCAGGCACATTGACATTAAGCATAAACATGTAAGACAGTTAACGAGCATTGGGTTTATCAGAACCATACACTGTGAGACCACTGAACAAATCGCAGACATTTTAATGAAACCTCTACATAGCAAGCAGAATACATATCTGACTGCAAAACTAGGGGTAATTGTACAATGTAATAAAATGACTTCAAAGGTTAAGCATTTAGAGGGGGATTTGTTACATTTTAATGCCTAACTGTGTATGCCCATGGCAGGGCAAGGGTTAACCTGGCACCCCTACTCCCACATGACCCGTCCCTTGACCTCTCCTTACCTTAACCCCACCTCCTGTGTATATAAGACCATGTCCAGGGGCTGACCAATTCATTCCAGATGTTCACCTGAAAGAAAAAGAAAAGGATTTGAATAAATACCTTTTTGATTCAAACACGCTTCGCCTCTGTGGTTATTGGGTAAGATCCTAGGAAATAAACAACATTAGTAGAGATATGCTCATGAGCTTTTCTATGTTAGATGCCAAAGCAATTAATCTGAGTATGGGGCACTATTGTTTGCCATTGTCCTTGGAGTGAAATAAATTAGCATATAAGAGAAGAAGAGGCCCATATTTTGCATAATATGAAAGGAGTTATTTGGGGAGTGAAACTTCACTAAGAAAAACCAGCAAAGGGCAGTGAAGAACTCATATATTTAATTCTTATAACTATACTAGGTTGTTGTTGAACTGAAAAACAAGGGTGCTTTCTAAAGGATAAACATGGTGTACGAAGCTTTCATCTTGCAGCTTTGCAAGGTCTTACAAGCAAGAATTGCTATTTTAAGCTTGAAGTAAAAAAAAAATTGAATAAAGGGTTGCCGCATTTTTCCCATTTGAGACTTTAAACTTGCTAGACAGTCTGAGAGTGGAAGAAAAAGGTTCTTTCACTAAGAAGTGTCACCAAACTGCCTGCAGAGAAGAAGCTAAAATACGTGCCAAGTGCCATCCTTAATGTCACCACCAGGACAAAAAGCAGAAATTTTACTTCCTTGGGGGAGAACTGAAACTGGCAATAAGAGAAGTGAAAAACCTCAGATCAGGCAAGACAATTATGTAAACCTGGTTTAAGAGCCCATCTGTCTTTTAGTCAAGAAAACAGGTAGTAAAAGATCTGCTTTGCAAAAGAGCAGGAGGAACACCAGTGCAACTTGCCAGAATTGCACTTTAGATCCAAATGTGACAAAGACGCTGGAAATAAAATGCAAGTCACATGGAAAGAAGGTTTCTGTTTATTTGGTTTCCAGAAATTTCATGACAGCTGAATGTTTCTGGGGTGGCTGATTAAATGGCTGAGTGGATGGATCTTTATAGGATGATTGAGATGCTCCAGGGGATTGTGCAGTGTAGTGAGCCTTCTATCTTTTGCTATTATAATGGTGATGGATAAATCCTATTATGTCCTAAATGTCATGTCCTGTCCTTAGAGCTTGGTGGGGAATGTAGATTTTAAGAGGCTTTGTTTTTCTACTTTTAATCCCTTGTAGGGGAGCTGGACTGAAGGTGTTTTGTTTATAAATAGGCTGGTTTAGATTTCTTAATGGGCACAAAATATCCATCTCTAAAGTCTGCAGGCATCTGCTGGAGGCTGTTTCTTAAAGCAGGAAGACTGGGGTTGCTTTCTGCCTTTAAGAGTATGTTTCTCTATTTGTCCTTTGGGAAAATATTCTCTCCTGCCTATTTTAACATTAACAATAAAGAATATTTTAATGGGGGGAGGTGGTTCCCTACACACAGCAGTAAAAATAATCATTCACAGGAATTTCTAGAAAAAGAGTCAAGCAGGGAAGCTTGCAAGGGACTAAAACTCTGTAACACAATAGTCAAACATTTATTTTCTGACTTTAAGCACAGGAATAGTAACTTCTAGAAGCTGATAAAATTATCCCAGCACCTGCACATTTAACAGATTATTTTGTGTAGAGAGAAATAAAAAATCATTTGTGGGTATGAAGTAATCCCAGGTGATGTTAGAGATGACTAATAGCCTACTAACAATAGGAGAAATAAGAATAATTTTTCCCCACTGAAAGAAAGAAATAGCTCCAAAAATATAAAATTGGGAATTTAAACTTGGAGAATATTGAACAATGGCAAAGTTAACAGGATATCTTCACAACAGAAAGTTAACCAAATTTATGTAAGAAGTGTTCCACCACATACAATATATAATGCAGCATGGGAAATATAAACACCTACAGTATGGTTTCTGGGGTGGGGGTCTTATACAGGTATCCTCAGTTAATAACTACTTATTTAGCAACCATTTGAAGTTATGACACCACTAAATGAGTGGTACTCACAAGCAATCCTTGAAGTTCCAGCCATCCTAGCACCCATATGATCACATGATTGTGTTCTGGACACTTGGCAAATGGCTCACACAATGGTTGCATCCTGCACCATGTGACTGTCACTTGTGACGTTCCCTGCCAACTTCTCAAAAGCAAGGTCAATGAGGAAACTGACAAGGAAAGTCACTAAACTGCTTGTACTCCAGATAATTTCCCCCCAAAAAAGTCTGGCTACAGTGCCCACAGGACTTCCGCCTTGTGGTAGCTGCCTACACACTCTCCCACACTGGGCAACAGCAATCCCTGGTCCTGTTATGCTTGCACCACACCACACTGGCTGTCTCACACTTTCTCAGCCACCAAGCAAAGCTACCCCGGCCTTTCCACACTCCTGCCTCAATGGCTATCTTATAGCCTTGCACATCTGGTAACAGCCACTTTCAGCACCAGTGTGCTTCTGTCAGGATGGCCACCAGCATACCTTTGCACATTTGGAGCAGCCATTGTAGCCTCACTGCACCCGCACTGCAACAGCCACTTGGGCACCATCCCTCACCCCAGCACCACTGTGCTCACACTGTGATGGCCATTTGTACACCCTTCTCCACCCAACATCAGCCACTTACCTCCACCCAACTTCAGCCAGCCTTATTGCAAGTTGAGATGTACAATTTGCTGAAGGCTTCCCCATTGACTTTGTTCATAGGTAGCCAGCAGGAAGCTACAAGGAGGTCCTTGCTTAACGACGCATGATCTTCAATTAATGATGGCAACAGGTAATGCTGGGATTGCCATTCCTAGGCAATGCAGTCATGTGACATGACACTTTTCAACTGCATTGCTTAGTGATGGAAAGTTTTGCTCCAATTGCTGTCATAATCCAAAGACTTCCACAGATTGGTAGAAGGAAACAGAAATCAAATAGATTTTTTTCTTGTTCTGTTTTTGTTTGCTTTTTATATATATAATATGCAAAACCAACAATATGTAGCAGTACAGTGGCAATGTTAGAATTAAGTGTTAAGCTTCAGGATGAAAATTTTAATATATAGTAAATAATTTAATATATTTTGCAATTGTTTATTGATATCACATTCAACTTTAGAGATAAAATCTAATGAATCTTATGCCTATCAACATTAATATTTTAGAAACCATAATTAAATTTAATATAAATCTTTTTCCTTTATTTTTAAAGTTTTAGTTGTCTGAATCATCAAAGTGTTAATAATCTCCAATGAACATTGTATAGAGATCTCTGTTTTCAAATAATACAATATATTATTTTAAAATATTCCTACTACTGTTATATAATAAAGCCATACTAGACATGCCTACCCCTTCATGGATTACTGCCTTGTCATGGCAAAGGGACTTGCATAGTTCAATGAAGCTATGAGCTATGCGATGGAGGGCCACCCAAGATGGCCAAGGTCATAGCAGAGAGCTCTGACAAAACGTGATTCACTGGAGAAGGAAATGGCAACCCACTCCAGTATCTTTCCCATGAAACTCCATGGACAGTACAAAAAGGAGAAAAGATATAATACTGTAAGATGAGCCCCTCAGGTCAGAAGCTGTCGAATATGCTACTGGGGAAGAGCAGAGGTCTAGTACTAGTAGTGCCAGAAAGAGTGAAGTGACTGGGCCAAAGCTGAAAGGACGCTCAGCTGTGGATGCATCTGGTGGTGAAAGGAAAGTCCGATGCTGTAAAGATTTTTTCTCCATAGGAACCTGGAATGTAAGATCCATGAATCAAGGCAAGCTGGACGTGGTCAAACAAGAGATGACAAGACTGAACATCGACATCTTAGGAATCAGTGAACTAAAATGGACAGGAATGGGTGAATTTAATTCAGATGACCATCAGGTACTGAGTGACATCTGAGAAGTGTCTGGAGATCGCGTACGATTGCAAGCAGGTCATGGCCCAGGTTCTGAGGGAATAGCCTGAACCAGTATAACCTGAAGGGTTTGGAGATCGATGGACGAGAGGCCCCATCACTATTCACCAACCGTGGGGAAATGGATCATCTCCAAAGTGGGAGATCCTTAGTGACTGGCCTTACCTGTGGTGAAAGACTATGAAAGTCCCCAAGGGCCTGTGGCGAAGCCACCAAGTAAGGCTCATGACCCCTATGCAGTTGTCCCTATATTATGTTACAGAGTTGTAATATTCCTACGGGTGATCAATGAAGGAAGCATGGTGCAAAGGACCAGCTGAACGTGTTTCTCCCCTGGGTCCAGCCCAGTACTGGGAGGGGGGGGATCGAAGTCGAGGCCGGCGTGACAAAAAGGTATTGCTTATCTGCCAAGAAAGAGGGATTAGATCTGTCGAGGCAGCAACACGTATGTGAAAGGCTGACTGTCCATGCTGCCTAATGCCACCTCATGGCTCAAGGCCAGGTAAATGATTAAAAGGGGGGGGAGACCGGTTCCTAAAGAGAACGTGACCCCACTCATGGTATTGTGACCTCACCCAATTCTGTAGGAGGACTTAACCCTCCTACTCCTTAAGTAGTGAGCCCTGCTCCTCAAGATTGCCATGCCTGCCAAGAGAACAATAGTACAAGAAAGGCTTTAGGGTAAGCAGATTGCTGATGACTGGTAGAGTACTGCACGTAAAACTAGAGCAACACACCGCTGTGAGTTAATGCTGTTCATATCCTGTCTCCCCAGCACTGTAAGCGCGAGGAAAACCCTTTCTGCCGATGCTGAGCCGCAGACAGGTTCTTTTTTTTTATTGAAAAAGTTTTTAAAAGTTTTACAACAATTTCCCCCCCTTCCCAACCATCCCCCCCCCGACTTCCCAGAGCAAATACAGGATATAAAATACAACTTAATAAAAACAGCTAAGAAAACTATCTATAAATTCAACTCCATCTCACACTTCTCATAATCTCATAATCATAAAACAATTACATGAAAAGAAAGCAAATCTTCTTTCTTCTTTTTCCATCTAATTTTACACAATTAATATCCATTTATAACTGAAGCAATTAGTAAAACAGTTCAATATTACATAATCCAACCTATCGTTACTCAATTTAACCAATGCATACTTAGCAAGTTATTAACTCCATACAATTTAACAAAATACTTTATAAATCCCTAAATTTAAAGTAAGATATTATATAAACCCTTCCGTCCTCCACTTTTAAACCATTAAGGTCCAGTTATAATTAAAACACTTTAAAGAAAACATTTTCTAACTAAAAAACAATAATCAAACCTCTTATTAGTTTAACAGTACATATTAACAAATCATCTAAGAACATTATTTAATAGCTATATCAAGCATTTAAACCTTCTTCATACTAGATTAAACCAGTTCTTGATCTTCTTGATAGTTCACGTCTTCCAACAGTATTTAAGATGTCTTCATTTGCATCTACCCACCTAGATAAAAGATACTTCTTTATATAACCCCCCCCCCGAGTGACTTTATATTTGTATACCAAATAATATCCGTCAAATCCAGCCAAAAACTAGATTATTGAGTTCATCAGTCATATTACGGAAACCACCAGGTCAGCTGCAATTGCCTTAGGCCCATAGTCCTTTTGCCTTGTGACTATTACCTTCAAACAGAAAGCTCCAATTTGCTATATTCAAGAAGACTTCTACAATTACAATTAAGTCCAGTTTTGTTACAGTCTTTAATAGAATGCTCCAAATCACTCAGGCCAAGGCTTGCTTCACAACCCAAAATACCAGCATTGCAGTGATCTGTTTATTCTTCTCAAAATATTCCATTACAACTATAGATTGCCTCTCACCGTCGCTCATCGCTTAGATAGCTCGCATTAAACTGTTGGATGTTTTCTTCCAAAGGTTCAAAGTCTTTAAACACTTAAACAATACTTTTTAAGGACCATCATCTCACCAAGGAGGGTTATTTTCCTCGTCTCCAGTCTCTCTTCCTAACTTGTTTACGCACTCTTTTCTTCACTCTAATTCCTCTGCCTTTTTTAACTCCAATATAATCTTGAATTTTTTGAAGTTGTTGTATACTACAAAAGTTTTGCAAAACTGTAGCTTCCTCTGAAAACAGCTCTTTAACTGCAGGTAGAACTTTATAAAAAAAAATTCGTGTAGCCAAAATCTCAACAGCTCTCAAAAATTCTTGCTCCTTATTCTGCAAAGCCTCCATTTTACTTTCCAAAAACACTGTAGGCTGTTCTATTTTTTTTTCCTCCCAACTCTTCATTCAACACCTCACTACTAGATTGCAACTCAGTATTTACATCTGTTTCATTGTTTCCAGCTTGAAAAGCTTGAAAAAAAGTATCAATTTTTTCCAGTAGAGCAGAGGTAATTGAGTTCAGAGCTTCTTCAAAATCAGACCATATATGAGGATTAATTAACCCTTCCTTGCTTTCAAAAAAATCAGCCATCTTGCCCCTCTTCTTCTTTCCCTTCCAAAAGGACAGGAAAAAAAAAGAAAAAAGAATATCAGAAAGAGAAAAAAAAGACCCCTTGCAGTTTGTAGTTTATATTGCTGCTTCGATTATTACAATTATTTCTTTCTTGATTAATCCGCTTTTCAAAATAGAGTCTTGGGTTTCAAACAGGGACTTTATCAATAATTACTTTTAACTTTCACTTCTTCACGCCCCGTTGAAACTCAAATGCCATCTTGCTTTCTCTTTCTCCCCATAAAGAAAATTTTTTAGGAGAAGGTAAATCCTTGGAGTTAAGTAAAAAAATACTTGCTGTTTTTATTCTTGCTGCTTGTGCTCCGCCAGCTCGAGTCAAAGATATTTATTTAAAGTTGGTTGCTGGGATGGCCGCGACATCTGGCTCTGCATAGGCAGAGACATCCAGGGTCCGGAGTGCTGACAGGCTTAGCGGGGAGCTCTCATCTTCGAGCACCGGATTATAAGTAAAGTCCGGTGCTCTTAGGGAGCTCTACCCCACCGTCTACTCACTTTCCTCCCTCTTACTGGGGGGAAAGTTTCCAAACCGCAAGACAGCTGATTGTCGCTGTTCTTGTGGTTCTACGGACTCCTGGGTTGGCGCTTCAAAAAGAAGTGTCTAGCAATGTCGGCAGTCCCACCGGAAGCCCGCAGACAGGTTCTTAAGGAGCAGCCGCCGCTTGTCTCCAATGGCACTAGGCCTGCCCACTATGTTGTTACCAGGCAGATTAGTTGACAAGGGACAGCCGACTGAGCGGCTACAGAAAGGTGTCCATATTGCGCCATTTTACTTTAGGATTTAGAATGTCTCTACTGTGTTACAGTTGAGAGAAAACTGGCAACTGAGCCTGAAAGGGGGTCTCCAGCCCAGTTATCACAATGCTGGGTGCAGCAGGTGGTTACCTCATGAGATAAGTCAGAGTGGCTCTGAAGGAGTCTTCCCCCTGTGACTGTAACAGCACAGGGCGGCTTCACTGCACTGCGCTACCACCAAAGGCAGCCTGGCTCACCAGGAATTCTCCCACCCAGTAGACACAACGCTGGGCACATCAGTCACTCTCTTGTTAGAATACGAACCTGCTCTGAGGGAGCGCTCCCGCAGTAGCTGTAAGGAAGCAGAGCGCTAACGCCAAGTTGCGCTTCAGTATAAAGCAGCCTGATTCGCAAGGAACACTCCTGCCACAGCTAATATGGCACTGGTCGCAGCAGCTACATGCTGCCAGTTACAAGGCAGACTGGCCCAAAAGGAGCCGTCTCTGCGCGGCAGCAATGGTGCAGAGCATATACACCACTTTGTGAGTCAGTAGATGGCAGCCTGGTTGTAAAGGGCTCTCCTGCCACAGTTGGCATGGGTGCAGCAGCCGCTTACCTCCGATTACCAGGAGGACTGGCTCGAAAGAGCCCTTCCACAGCCGCTGTAATGGAGCTTGGTGCTGCCGCCGCGGTATGTTCTAGTCAGAAGCAGTCTGACTCGCAAGGAGTTCCTTTGCACCAGTTAACATAACTCAGGGTGCAGCCTTTGCTTGCGTACAATTACAAGGCAGACTGGCTTGAAAGACGCTCTTCCACTGCCGCTGCCATGATGCATGGCGTTATAGGTGCGTTGTGTTTAGTAAAAAGGCCCACAAATCTCTCTCCTGTCACAGATGACATGACGCTGAGCGCGCAGACACTTACTCTTTGACATCAGGCGGACTCACTCGCAAGGAGCTCTCCCGCTGCGGTTGTAGGGAAGCAGGGTGCTTTTGCCACATTGCGCTCTAGTGGAAGACAGCCTGCCTCACCAGGAGCTCTCCTGCCACCATTCCGATACCATTGGACGTATCAGGCACCTTACCTCATGAGGTGGGTAGACCAGCTCACTGGAGCTCTCCTGCCTCGGTCGTCAAGGCGCAAAGCATTGATGCCTCTGTATCTTCGGCAGTTCAGGCAGACTGGCTCAAAGAGCGGTCCTGCCATGGCAATGATTGCGCGGAGCTCTCCCCTGCTCGATGAATGGTAAGGGAGTCTCCCCATCATAGCTGTCATGTAGCTTGTTAGTGCTGTTGCCACCATCCTCCTGTGGAATGAGGCAGCCTGGCTCTCCAAGAGCATTCCTGCTGCAGCTAAGATGACGCCGAACTCGGCAACCACTTTCCACATATAAATAAGGCAGAGTGGCTCATCATGTCCTGCCACGGCTCTCCTGCTGCAAACAACACTTTCCGCAATCAGTGTGTCTGGATGAACCAGACAGTGATTGAGCCCCTCTCTTCATTCGCCGACGATTGCCAGGGGTTGCCCATGACAGGCAAGACCCCCCTCCGCTAAGCGCAGGACTGGCAGGGGCCTTTGGCTGATCTTCAAGCTAGCAGGGAGGAGTACTACCGGATCAGTAGATTCCCTAATCGCTCCTCTAGCTATCATTGAGCCTCTTTCCGCAGTCTCCACTTGCTGGAAGACCAAGTGGAAAGGGAAGCACCCAGGCAGGGTAGGCGTGGCCAAAAAGTGCCTTTTAAAGGTCTTGGGGAGGAGATGAGCAGACCTAGGCCAACAGGTCAGACGAAATACCTGGGAGAGGCAAGCAGGCACAGCCTAAAAGGCTGGAGGCCTGGAGAGAGCTCAACATGCCGCCTTGCCCCTAAACAAAATGGTGGCTGGGAGAACACCAGGAGCGCGAAACTCCCCTCCGTAACAGGATGGCAAGCTGAAAAGGCTGAGAGGCGGCTAGGTAGCAGGGATCCTAAACGAGGCCGCTCGTTAACCAGGTCGACCGGCTCTTTAGGGCTACAGAGCTTCCGTGAAACACCAACAAGCGGTGAGCACCAGGGAGCGCAAAACTCCACTTCAAAGCCGGTAGCAAGCTCAATCCGCTGAGAGGCGGTTAAATAGATAGCGGCAGAGCTCTGATTGTTCTGCAGAGAGAAGCCACACTTGAGCCAAAGACTTGACAAGCGGGGCTATCCAGGGAGCGCGAAGCCTCCACTCCAAAGCCGGCAGTTAGCCTCAATCAGCTGAGAGGCAGTCTGTTGATTTCGCAGGGGAAAGAAAAAAACTGTACCTGGGTGAAAAGCCAACAAGCGGCGAGAGGCAGGGAGCGTGAAAACTCCACAGTAGGCTATGGGGCTGGCGGTTACAAAATGGCTTCCCGAAGACAGCAGGAATCACAGGATTCCACAAAGAGAAGCCGTTAGTCAAAAGTCAAGACCCCACTAGCAAAGCTGGTGACTTTGGGCCACCCACGGGAGCAGAAAGCTCTACTAAAGTACAGAAACTCACCAGTTCGATGTAATAGATGAATGGCTTCAATGAGACCTCAGGTTGTCATTCGAGGTATCTTGTCATTGAGAATTTTCAGCAAACAGAAGAATGGTCAACCTCGAAGCCCAATGTCAAATCCGAAGAATCAGGTATGAAGGAAAAAATACTCTAACGCTGAAAGCTGTCAGAGCGAGCTACCCACACAACTGTCCAGTCTGACGGACTGAGCAAAAAGCTGGTAGTCCCTAGCAACAGGGGCGGAATTTAACTGATTTGACAGGCTCAGTCCCTCATTCTGACCAATGAGCACAATCCATGTCTGGCTGCTGTCTCCACCTTCAATGGAGAACAACTATTTTCACTGCAGTTGACTGTGAATGCAATCCTACTTCCAGATCTACTTCAATTTAGAATGTTAGCAATTCTACCTCTCCTTCTATGTCTGAAAATGGTTTACATCTTTGTGCCAGACTGTAAACTGTAAGAAATACCCTACAAGTAGTAGATAAATATTTTTCAGTTACCGTATATACTCGAATATAAGCCGAGTTTTTCAGCACGTTTTTCAGGCTGAAAAAGCCGCCCTTGGCTTATATTTGAGTCAAGAAAAAAATGCCTTTTTCCCTGCAACTGTTTTGGCTCCCAGGGTTGCAGGGAGGCTTGCTAAAGCCAAAATGGGGTGTGTGTGAGGGGTGCGGTGCCCCTCCCCCGCGCCCCTTTTTGGCTCCCAGGTGGTGCAAACAGAGCGCAGCCCTCGCCATCCGGAATGAATGGTGCTGTTGTGGCGGAGGGAAGGGGATGGCAAAAGCGGGAAGAAGCAGTGTTTGTGATGGCTGGAAGCTGCCAGTGGCGCAAGGCAGCCCTCCTCTCCTGCCACTTGTGACTTGGAATGGTAAATGGTGACTGGTCTGGGAAGCAGTCCTGATGCCGCACTTACAGCAGAGAGAAGAAGCTGGATTTTGCTTTTGCAGAAGCTGGCGTCCACAATGGAGAGCAAAATCCAGCTGTTCCCCAGACCAGTCACCATTTACCACTCCAAGTCGCAAGCGGCAGGAGAGGAGGGCTGCCTTGCGCCACTGGCAGCTTCCAGTCATCCCAAACGCCGCTTCTTCCCACTTCTGCTGCCCCCTCCCCTCTGCCACAACAGCACCATTCATTCCGGATGGCGAGGACTGAGACAGAGAAAGAGATAAAGAATGAAAGAGAGAATGAGAGAAAACCAGGCTCCCTGTCCCGGCATGGACCGCTTTGTTTATCCGCCTTACAGCGTTTATCAAAGTTATGGAACCAGCTTTACCCCAAGCCACAATGTGGCCTTGAGGCTACCACACAAGCAGAAGCAGCCGAGCTGGAAGCAAAGCAAATGCAGTGCCATCTCCAATCCCTACCGAGGGGTGCTCACAGCCCCTTCTGCGACTCCTCTGATGACTTCGCCAGATTATTTGGACACTTACAAGTGAGTGCAGCTAAAGGCGCTGCTGTTGCACGTCAACCTGGGCCTCATCCTGTGGCTCCGTAAAGCCAACACCAAAGAAGTAGGCGTCCAGGTGAACCCACGGGCAGACGCCACGGTGCAATGCTTGCTCAGATTCCGGCCACTCCAAGCCGTCCGACTTCAAAGCCCCTCAGGCCGGATCAACCGGGAGCCGCTGCTCCCAGGCTTCTACTCACCTGTGCTCCGTCGCTGCCTCTTCACTTTGCCCGAAGCGGCAGAGAAACCGAAGGTGCACCCTGAAGGGCCGGCTTCGTTTCAGTTCAACCAGGAGTCCGAGGAAAAGAGAATGTCCGTAGAGAAAGGGGACGGAAAGGGTGCCGATGAGAAGGCGGGAGCTGAGGACGAGCTGCCGGGGCACACCGTCCGATACTCTGCCCAGCAGCAGCAGCAGGTGGTCGGAAAAGGAGGCGAGGCTGAGGAAGGCGGGAGTTGCCTCGACGAGGAGGGCAGAAGAATCACCTTCCAGTTCTTAGAACAGAAATATGGCTATTTCCATTGCAATGACTGTAAGACCAGATGGGAAAGTGCCTACGTATGGTGCATTTCTGGAACCAATAAGGTATACTTTAAGCAGCTTTGTCGCAAATGCCAAAAGAGCTTTAATCCCTATAAAGTAGAAGCAATTCAATGCCATATCTGTTCAAAGACTCGTTGCTCCTGTCCCCAGAAAAAAAGGCACATTGACCTCAAGAGACCCCACCGGCAAGAGCTATGTGGTTGCTGTAAAAGCAAAAGATTATTTTGCGACAACACCTGCAGCTTCAAATACATTGTTTGATCTGTGCAGTTTCTGTGCTGCGGTTGCATTTAGCTATGCACTTTGTTTCATAATATGGATTTGACTTTAGGATTCTGACCTGGCAATGGATAATGGACTAAAGATGTTTGTAATGCTAAGATATATTTGTAATTTATCACTGTACTGTCTAATTAATAAAACTTAAATTAAAAAGAGAGAGAGAGAATGAGAGAGAGAGAAAGAAAGAGAGAGAATCAGAATGAGACAGAGAGAGAAAGAGACAAAGAATGAAAAGGAGAGAAAGACAGAATGAAAGAGAGAATGGGAGAAAGAGACAGAGAGAATCAGAGAGAGAGTGAGAGAGAGAGAATGAGAGACAGAGAAAGAGACAGAGAATGAAAGAGAATCAGAGAGAGAATTAGAGAGAGACAAAATGAAAGAGAATCAGAGAGAGAGAGAATCAGAATGAGAGAGAAAGAGTAGAGAGA
>WNWU01013765.1:6248214-6297469 GCA_012654045.1 Ptyas mucosa | reverse complement strand
AGAAAGAAAGAGAGAATGAGAAAGAGTGGGAGTGACAAGATAAGGCAAAAATGTAAAATGTGAGGACAGTCGTAAGTTCGAGGACTGGTCACAAGTGCGAAGACCAGTCAAAATTACTTTTTCAGCCCTCTGAGTAGTCCATATGCACAAAAGGACTACTCAGAGGGCTGAAAAAAGTGATTTCTGACAGGTCCTCGTACTTTTGACCAGTCTTTTTTTATTTTGAAATTTACCAGTAGCCACTGCATTTCCCACCCCCGGCTTATTCTCGAGTCAATAAGTTTTCCCAGTTTTTTGTGGTAAAATTGGGACCTCGGCTTATATTCGGGTCGGCTCATACTCGAGTATATACGGTACTTTATCTACTGCTTTTGTTATAGCAACCGGCTCCCCTTGTTTTAAGTTATCTCTGCAAATGGTGTGAGCTTTTGATGTAAAATGTTTTTTCAGTTTTTTTTTCCTAAGAGATGCTTGCTGTACTTTTTTACTTATCCCTGCTGCCTCAATCTTTTTTTTATTGAAAAAGTTTTACAAATACAAATTTTCCCCCCTTTTCCCCCCCACCCTTACCCAACATTGTAAAATACATATATAAAATACATACATATAGAAAAAATATATGATTCCGTCCCAGTCCCACCCTATTCCTCCCCCTCCACCCTTTTCCCTCCCCCCCTTTGACTTCCATTATATGCAATACTAGTATTCTCAAACAATATATACGTTATTCATCCTTCCATATCTTTTTGCTATATTTTTCTATATTTACTAGCATAAACATCAATCCTTCTCAGCTGAAAGCTACATAATATTTTCTAGTCTGATACTTATTCTGTATATACTCAATCCATTTATTCCATTCCTGTATATATTTCTCATGCGTCTGGTCTTTTAAAAAGGCTGAAATCTTCGCCATTTCTGCAAATCCAGCCATCTTCTGAATCCATTGGTCCACAGTCGGTAAGGTATCACTCTTCCAATATTGGGCAATCAACAACCTAGCTGCTGTCACCATATACAAAATCAGTTTTGTTTCACCCAATGTAAAATCTTTAACTATACCCAATAAGAAAAATTGCGGAGAAAATTGTTTGTTTTTTCTTAAAACATTTTGCATAATCCACCAGATTTTTATCCAAAAAGCCCTCACTTTTTTGCAAGTCCACCATATATGATAATATGTAGCATCTAAACACTCACATCTCCAACATTTTGGCTGCACGTTAGGGTACATACAAGACAATTTCTTAGGGTCTAAATGCCATCTGTAAAACATTTTATAAAAATTTTCTCGTAAATTTTGTGACTGTGTAAACTTAACATTCTGAACCCATATTTTTTCCCATGTTTCCATCATAACTGGTTGAGAGAAATTCTGTGCCCATTTAATCATAAAATCTTTGACTAACTCATTTTCTGAATCCCTTTCTAACAAAACATTATAAACTCTCTTAATATGCATTGGACCTGTCTCCTTTATCTGTCTAACCAATTCTACTTCATATTCCATTAAACCAGTTTGTTGATCTTCTTTCCATCTCATCTGTAATTGATTGTACTTCAACCAAGTCAAAGATTTCCCTTCTTCCAACAGCATATCCAAAGTCTTCAATCGCCATCTGCCCTCTTCAAAATAAAGTAACTCTTTATATAAGAAACCCCCGAGTGACTTAATATTTGTATTCCACATGGTATCAGCAAGATCCAGCCAAAACGGAATCTTATAATCCCAATTAATTCGGTGCTTCCTCCAGATTCTCATCAAGGCATTTCTAAGTAGATGACTATTAAACACTTTATCCACTTTATTGTCATAAAATAAGTATGCATGCCATCCCCAAACAAGGTCATGACTTTCTATATTCAACAGTTCAGTCTTAGTTTTCCCAAACCAGTCACTTATTTGCGTCAATGCAGCTGCTTCATAGTATAGTCGAAGGTTTGGAAGTTTAAGACCACCTCTCTCACGAGTATCTTGCATTATTTTCAGTTTAACTCTCGGTTTTTTTTTCATTCCAAATAAATTTATTCACTCCTTTTTGCCATTCTAGCAGTGGTTTATCTGATTTGAGCACCGGTATCATTTGAAATAAAAAAATAAATCTAGGTAAAACATTCATCTTTACTGCTGATATTCTTCCAAGCAATGATAACTGCAGTTTCTTCCAATTTTGCATGTCTTTTTGCATCTTTTGCCACAGAAGCTCGTAATTATTTTGAAACAGTTTAACATTTGAATCTGCGATTTGTACTCCTAAATATTTGACCTTTGAAACAATTTCGAAACCTGCCATTCTTTCCAGTTCCTTTTTTTTACTCTCTGTCAAATTTTTAACAATCATTTTAGTTTTTTTCTGGTTCAGCCTAAAACCAGATACCATGCCATAATCTTGTATAATATCTTTCATCTGGATTATTGAATTCATAGGTTGTGATAGGGTAACAACCAGATCATCTGCAAATGCCTTAGTTCTGTAGTCCTCTTGCCTTATAGCTATTCCAGTCAAGGAATTCGAGTCCCGTATTGCATTAAGTAAGACTTCTAAAGTTAGGATAAATAATAGCGGGGATAATGGACAACCTTGTCTGGTGGCTTTTTGTATGTTGAAATTCGATGTTAAACATCCATTAATAATAAGTTGTGCATATTGTTCTTGATAAATTGCACCAATCGCTTGTATAAACCGCTCCCCCAAATCCATTTTTTCCAAAGTCTTAATTATAAAGTTCCAATTCACTCGATCAAAGGCTTTTTCCGCATCCAAAAAAACCAGCACTGCAGAGATCTGTTTATTCTTATCTAGATAGTCCATTAAGTCTATAACTTGCCTAACATTCTCCTTCATATATCTGCCTTCAATAAATCCTGCTTGATCATGATGAATTACCTTTTGAATAACTGGCATCAATCTGTTGGCTAACACTTTTGCAAAGATTTTATAATCTGTATTTAATAGAGATATTGGTCTGTAATTTTCTGGTTTCTTAAGACCTGATTCTTCTTTCGGAATCAATGAGACAAAAGCTGTTTTCCATGAGTAAGGTATCTTACCTCCTAATTGTATATTACAAAATAAGTCTTTAAGATGCTCAATCATTTCCTCTTGTAAAGTTTTATAATAAACTGCAGTTAGACCATCCGTCCCTGGAGCTTTAGCTGTTTTTAATTGTTTTATAGCGAAACTGATCTCCTCAACTGTTATTGGTTGTTCCAGACTTTTCTTTTGAGTTGTTGAAATTTTTGAAACTCTCTTGTTTTCTAAATATTCATCTATAGAAATATTCTGTATATTATCCTTAGTATATAACTTAGTATAATACTCCAAAAAAGCTTTTTTAATTAATTCTTGTTGATAAACTTCTTTGCCAGCATATTCAGTACTATCAATAATTCGTGTAGATGCTTGTTTTCTCAAAGTGTACGCCAACCACCTGCCCGGTTTGTTAGCATTAGTAAAAGTATTACGCTTTGCAAATTGTAAGTTAGTTGCCGTTTGGTTTGCTATAAGCATTTGAAATTGATCCTTCAAAAGTTTTATGGCCATTTGCAATTTTCCATCTGTTGGTTTTTGTATCAATTGTTGTTCTTTCTTTTTTATCTCACTTTCCAATTGTAATCTCTTCTTCTGCTGATTCTGCCTATATTTAGAGTTCATTTGAATTAGTACTCCCCGCATATATGCTTTGCCTGCGTCCCAAACTATTTCAATAGGGGTACCTTTATTCAAATTCAGTTTAAAAAACTCCTTTAAATGCTTTTTAAGTTCAATTATATTTTTTTCATATCTAAATAAGTTCTCATTTAATCTCCAGGATCTTCTTTCTCTTTTGCCCATCTCGATTTCCATCCAGACCAGACTATGATCAGTCAAAGTCCTAGGAAATATCTTTATTTTCTTTACTTTAGAAAGTAAGTTAGTAGTTAAAAGGAAAAAGTCTATCCTGGAAAAGGATTTATGCCTGTCTGAGTAAAAAGTAAAATCCAATTCATTTGGGTTTCGAACTCTCCAAATATCTTTCAATTCCAAATCCTCTTTCAGTTCAAAAAAAGCTTGTGGTAATTTAATCCCTAATTTGGCCGTAGTCTTTTATCGATTTTGGGTTGAATTACTCCATTCCAGTCACCCATTATTATAATAGTTGAATAATTCCATTCCAAAATTTTTAAATGAAGCAACTTATAAAAATTTTCCTGTTGCTGATTTGGAGCATATATTCCGACCAGCAAAATTGGTCCATTATCTGTAATAAGTTCAATTGCAATATATCTTCCATCTTTATCTACTTCTATAGTTTTAGCTACAAATCTCTTGTTTATATATATCACCACTCCATTCTTCTTTTCCAAATTTGAAGCAACAAATTGCGTTCCCAATCTTGAATTTATCAAATATTTCTGATCTTGCAATTTTATATGAGTCTCCTGTAAGCAAATAACATCATTGTGAAATTGTTTCAAATAATGAAATATCTTCCTTCTTTTTTGTGGAGAGTTCAATCCATTAACATTCCAAGACAAAAATTTAAGTGCCATTTGATCCTGTCTGAAGTTTTGAGAGCAATTGTTGAAGATTCTTTTCTACAGTAGTAATCTTCGGTTTAGCTCCTCCCATGACTTCAGCTTGCTGCTTCTCTTTAGCTCTCTTTTCACGTTGTGGCTTATAGTATTCTTGCTGCTGTTCCTTCATTTGTTTAGACATCGCTCTAGTTATATGTTGCTCTTCCATTTTTGATGTTGTCAATTCAAGAGCCAACGCCTCCTCTGTAGTAGTTTTAGACATTTCTTCCAAAGGAGAAGCTTCAAATGGTGCAAAAGGATCCACCACAGCACCACCCACCGCTCCCATTGCCTCTCTTGCCTCCTTTTGCGACTGCTTTATTTTTGCTTCTGTTTCTCGATCAAACTCAGCTTGTAATTGAGCCTCCTTATCTATTGGTGAAGATATACGTGGAGGAGGAGAGCCCGCTTTCAAAACATTATAATAAAATTCTTCTGCTTTTGCAATAGTATTAAGGCGGTATCTCACTCCTCGCAGCCTCAATATTACACCTATTGGAGCATCCCATCTGAATTGTATATTCTGTTTTTTCAATTCTGCCACCAAAAATCCAAAATCCTTTCTATCTCTTAGCATTTTGGGTGGTAATTCTTTAAAGACTCCAATCTCACTTCCATCAACTTGAACAGTTGTAACAAAGGAATTTTGCAAAATTTCATTTCTCATTCTTCTGTCTGTGAAGTATATCACCACATCTCTAGGCAGTTGCCTTTGTACCGCCACATGAGAATTAACTCTGTACGCCTTATCAATCTTACACAGAACCACACCTGGTTCTACTTTCAGCATAACTGCTAAAGCCTCTGCACAAATTTTCCTAAGATCTTCCCTGGTGTTCTCTTTTACACCTCTCAGTCTGATAGCATATTCCATTGATCGAAATTGCATCATAGTAATCTCATTTTGCATTTTTTGTGTAGTTTCTTCAATTTCAACCATTCTTGAATCAGAAGCTCTAAATTTAGTCTCCATCTCTGAGGCAAGATTATCCACTTTTTTATCAATCTGCAACACTACCTCAGACAGGCCTTTAACCACTGTTTGGATATCTTGTTTAACTGCATCATATTTCTCTTGAACAATTCCTTTGACCTCCTGCTCTGATCTTTGAATTTCTTTAATAATACGGTCATAATAGCTTTCTTCCTTTGTCTGAGTTTGCAGCTGCGCTGTTTGAGGCTGCTTTTGCTTATGAGTGGGGGAATCCCCCCCTGCTTGCTTTGTTGCCATTTTGCCTCTTACAGATCTTCCTTTTCCACAAATTCTAGCAACTTTTCCCAAAAGATTCTCCAGATTCAATCAGGTCTATAAAAATCAATTACTATTTTTTATTTTTATTTTATTTTTTAGTTACTTTTCTGCCTCTTCCAGCCGGATTTGTTACTTTAAAATGTAGCCGAATACACTGATCAGATTACTTTCGCTTTCAGCTGCTCTCCGCTGAAAGCAAGCGCCATTTTTTTTTCTTTTCTCAGTCCCAGAATACTTTAACTTTAAAAACTCTTTGAAGTAATTCACAAAACTTTCAATACTTGCTGTTTGATAGGAAGTTTCAATTCTTCTTTATTGTTTCTTAATGTTAGTAATGCTGCCGCGATGTCTTGCTCTGCTTTGCTAGCAGAGTTTCCCAGTCGTCCGGAGCTTCAGCGGCTTGGATAGGGAGTCCCACCCTGTTAACTCCCCAGAAACAAAAAAAGCTTTCTGGGGGTCTCACAGGGGACTCTACCTGCAGCCGCCGGCTCTCCTCACAAGACCCTCACGGCTTGGAGTTTTCCGAGCCGTTTCTGTTGCCGAAACGGCTCTTTTACGGGTGATCGGGCTGGCGGTCTTCAAAGGGCCGTCAGCGACGGCTCGCAGCAACAGCGGAAGTCCCCCTGCTGCCTCAATCTTGAAATGTTTCCATTCTCTGGACACATGAATGCCTTTCTCTATTGCGAAGTCATGTTTCGCACAGTACTTACAACCTAATTTTTTGTTTGAAAGTTCCAGTCCCTCATACTTCTCTCTTTTTTTTATGTCCAAAGTTTTTTATTTTTATTTTTTATCAACATATTTAAATGTACAGCCTTTTGTCCATCATTAATCATTATTCATTCATCTTATTCTTTAGCTTCCATTTGTTAATTAGTTGTTCGGGTCTGCTCTTCTACCATCTCCTTCTTTTATTTTAATACAACCTTTCCTTTTCTTCTTCCCTTCTCTCTTCTCTTCTATCTCTTTCTACTTTCCTCATTCCTCCTCTCCTTTCTACTTCCTCTCCTCTTTCCCCTCTCTTCTCTTCTTTCTCCCTTTCTTGCCCTCTCTCCTACTCTTCTTTTCCCCTTCTTTCTTCCCTTCCTTTTCCCATTCTTCTTTTCTTCTCTTTTCACCTCCCAACTCCCCTCCTTCCCACTCTCTACTCCTCTCCCCTTTTCCACTCCCTTGTTGTTTCCTTTTTCAATTCAATCTGATATGGTATTCGAGCAGCCTCGATTTCTATTCACATACATCTTCATTTCAAATTTCTTTTTTACTTTATAATTATATCTCTTCTTACATTCCTGTACATTATTAATCAATCCATGTATCATCTGGGTATAACATTTTTGTGCCATCATCTTCATAATTTCATAATTTATAATTCATCGATCATGGTATCATGCTGCACCGATTGGAAGAGTTGGGAGTGGGAGCCACCGTATTACGATGGTTCTCCTCCTTTCTCTCTGACCGGTCGCAGACTGTGTTGACAGGGGGACAGAGATCAACCCCGAGGCCCCTTGTATGTGGGGTGCCACAAGGGTCAGTTCTCTCACCCCTCCTGTTCAACATTTATGTGAAGCCACTGGGTGAGATCATCCGTGGTTTTGGGGTGAAGTACCACCAGTACGCTGATGACACCCAGCTGTACATCTCCACCCCGAACCATCCCAATGATGCCCTTGAAGTGATGTCCCGGTGCTTGGAGGCTGTATGGATCTGGATGGGGAGGAACAGACTCAGGCTAAACCCATCCAAGACCGAGTGGCTGTGGTTTCCGTCATCCCGTTATAGTCAATTTATACCATCATTGACTATTGGGGGCGAGTCATTAGCCTCCACAGAGAGGGCTCGCAACCTAGGTGTCCTCCTGGATTCACGGCTGTCTTTAGAAGAACACTTGACAGCTGTGGCCAGAAGAGCTTTTTATCAGGTTCACCTGATACGCCAGTTGCGACCCTTTCTAGATCAGGACTCATTAAATACAGTCACTCATGCCCTCGTCACTTCCCGCATGGACTACTGTAATGCTCTCTACATGGGGCTCCCCTTGAAGAGCATCCGGAGGCTCCAGTTAGTCCAGAATGCAGCCGCACTGGTTATTATGGGAGCAGCGTGGCACTCCCATGTGGCTCCCCTCCTGCGCGAGCTGCACTGGCTCCCTGTGGTCTTCCGGGTGCGCTTCAAGGTTTCGGTTACCATCTTTAAAGCGCTCCATGGCTTAGGACCGGGGTATTTATGAGACCGTCTTCTGCCATCAATAACCTCCCATCGACCAGTACGCTCCCATAGAGAGGGACTTCTCAGGGTGACATCGGCCAAACAATGTCAACTGGCGGCCCCCAGGGGGAGAGCCTTCTCTGTGGGAGCACCCACAATCTGGAACGAGCTGCCCTCGGAAATACGGTTAAGCCCAGATCTTTGGGCTTTCCGCCGGGCCCTCAAAACATTCCTATTCATGCAAGCCGGCCTGACCTAACCTCCCTTAAAACCACTTTTAAATTCTTTAAATCTGAATCTACCTACATCTGAATTTGAGATGTTTAATTTAATTCCATTCTAAATCAAACTATTCAATTGTATTTTTAATCGGTTTCTGAATATCAGTATTCTGTATTTATCGTTTAACTGTTCACCACCCTGAGTCCTTCAGGAGTAGGGCGGTATACAAATCTAATAAATAAATAAATAAATAAAATAATTTATCATCATTTCTTAATACATACATTTGTATTTCCTTTTTCATTTAATTTTACTATGCTACAACTCATTTATCCCAAAGTTCTTATCTTTACCATGTTTATTGTCTATTCTCACTTTCTATCCATTGATAAAATTTTCCCCGTATGTTATAATACTCCGACTCCTCTTTAATTGGCAACCCTTTAATTGGCAATGTCAACCTATTGATTTCTGCATATTCCAATATTTTCTTAATTACCTCTCCCTTTGTAGGAATTTTTTCTGCTTTCCAATTTTGTGCAAATATAATTCTTGCCACCATTATTACATGTATTATCAAATACATGTGTTCTTTGCTGTACGTCTCTGAAAGAATACCCAACAGGAAGAATTCTGGTTTTAAGTTGATATGTTGCTGTGTCATTTTCTCTAGCCATATTCTAATTTTTGCTCAATAGTTTATCGCTTCTGGACATGTCCACCACCTATGATAATATGATCCCGGTATCTGATGGCATTTCCAGCATTTAGCTGATTTATCTTTAAACATTTTTGCCAAAATTTCTGGTGGCAAATGCCATCTATCAAACATTTATACAGGTTATCTTTATATGCTGTGGCCATTGTTAATTTATAATTTCTTTCCCATAGTTGCTGCCATTTATCTAGCTCAATTATACCTCATTTTTTGCCCATGCTATCATTGTTTCTTTGACTTGTTTTTCTTCTAACTTCAGTTCAAGTAAATAACTATACAATTTCTTAATCATTTTTTCCTCAGTTCCTGTGAGTATCTCATCCAATACTGTCATTTCCAAGTAAAAACCATATAGCTTTGCATCTTTTTCATATCTCGATTATATTTGCAGCTGTGTATACCACTCCATTTCAATCCCTTGTTCATCTAATTCTTGTTTCATTTTCAATTCCCCTGTTGCTGATAACATATCTTTATATCTTATAATATTTCTCATATTTTATTTATTTATTTATTTATAATTTAATTTCTATACCGCCCTCCTCCCGAAGAACTCGGGGCGGTGTACAGCCAATTAAAACATAATATATTGAAGCTTCCAGTGGGACAGCGACATCGCCAGACGCTTCTTTTTGAAGCGCCAGCCCAGGGCTCCGTAGAACCGCAAAGAACAGCGACTATCAGCTGTCTTGCGGTTTGAAAACTTTCCCCCTGGTATGAGGGGGGAAAGTGAGTAGACGGGTGGGGTAGAGCTCCCTGAAAGTGCCGGATTTCACACATAATCTGGCGCTTGAAGATGAGAGCTCCCCGTTAAGCCTGTCAGTACTCCGGACCCTGGATGCCTCTGCTTTGCAGAGCTAGATGTCGTTAACCATTCCAGCACCAACTTTAAACAGATATTTTTTGAATCGAGCTGGCGGAGCACAAGCAGTATGAATTAAACAGCAAGTATTTTTTTTTCCTTTTAACTCCAAAGATTTACTTTCTTTAAAAGATTCTTCCTAAACTGAAAGTGAAAGCAAGATGGCGTTTGAGTTTTAACGGGGCGTGAAGAAGTGAAAGCTAAAAGTAATTATTGACAAGCCCCTGTTTGAAACATAAAACTCCTTTTTGAAAAGTGGATGTAATAAGAAAGGAATAATAATAATTGAAGCAGCAATACAAATTACAAATTGTAAAGGATTCCCTTTTTTTTTTTTCTTGAAACTCTTTTTTTCTTTTCTCTTCCCCCTTTTTTTTTCTGTCCTTCTGGGAAGGAAGAAGGGGGGCAAGATGGCTGGGCTTTTTGAAAGTAAAGGAGGGTTATTTAACCCTCAATGGTCTGAATTTGAGGAAGCTTTGAGTTCAATTACCTCTGCTTTATTGAAAAGAATTGATACTATATTTCAAGTTTCTCAAGCTGGAAATAATGAAATACATGGAAATACTGAGTTGCAATCTAGCAGTGGGGGATTGAATGAAGAGTTGGAAGATGCAAAAAAACAACAACAGATTATAGCAGATTTTACTGAAGAGAGAAAGATGAATGTTGTGCAAAATAAGGAGCAAGATAAAACTCAATCTGCACTTAAAGAGTTGTTTCCAGAAGAAGCTACATTTCTGCAAAAATTTTATAATATGCAATCCCAAAAACCGCAAAATTTTACTGGAGCTAAAAAAGGCAGAGGGATCAAAGTTAAGAAGAAAGTTCGTAAAAAGGAAAAGAAGAAAGACTGGAGAAATGCAAAATAACCCTGCTTGACGAGATGATGGTCCTTAAAAAGTACTGTTTAACTGTTTAAAGATTTTGAATTTTTTGGAAAAAGAAAAAAAAACAGACAGCAGTTTAATGCCAGTTAACTAAGCAATGAGCGACGATGAGGAGGCAACTTACAGCTGTATTGGAATATTTGAGAAGAATAAACAGATCACAGCAATGCTGGTGTATTGGGTTGTGAAATATGCCCTGACTTGAATGATTTGGATTATTTTATTAAGGACTGTAACAAATTTGGACTTAATTGCAATCGCAGAAGTTCTATTGAATATAGCAAATTGAAGTTTCCTGCTTGATGGTAATGAATATAAGGCAAAAGGACTATGGACCTAGGGCAATTGCAGTTGATCTGGTGGTTTCCCTAATATGTCTGATGAATTTATTAATCTAATTTTTGACTGGATTTGATGGATATCATTTTAAATATAATTGCAATTACAAAGTCACTCGGGGTTTTTTTTTTATATACAGAAGCAATTTTTATTTAGGTGGGTAGACGTAAATGAAGATATCTTATATGCTGTTGGAAGATGTGAAGACAAGAAGATTAGCAATTGGTTCAATCTAGTATGAAGAATTTAAATGATTGATAAAGTTCTTAAATGATGTTCTTAGTTGATTTGTTAATATGTATTGATATAAGAGGTTTGATTATTAATAAAAAAATTATTGTTAATATTATTTCTTATTAAGTGTTTTAATTATAATTGGACCTTGATGGTTTAAAAGTGAAGGACGGAAGAGTTTATATAGTAATTTTTTTTTTAAAATCAGAGGTTTTTTGAGTGAGGGTTTCCTTTTTTTTTCTTTCTTTTTGTTGTTGTTGTTGTTGTTTTGTTTTAAATGAAAGAAGTTATAAAATATTTTGTTAAATTGTATAGATCTAATAATTTGTTAAGTAACAATTAGCCAAATTGAGTAATGATAGGTTTGATTAGATAATACTTAATTGTTTTAATTGCTGTAATTATAAATGGAGATAATTTTGTTGAATTAGATGGAATAAGGAGAAAAAAAGACTTGCTTTCCTTTTATCTATTTGTTTAATGATCATGATTATAATAAGTGTGAAATGGAGTTTAATTTAGAGAATTTAAGTTGTATTTTATTTTGTATTTGCTCTGGGAAGTCGGGGGAGGTGGTTGGGGAGGGGGGGAGAAAATGTATGTAAAATTTTTAAAACTTTTTCAATAAAAAAAAACATAATATATTTACATCGATTTAAAAACCAATTAAAAATATAAACAATTTTGGCTCAGAATTAAAACCCAGTTAAAACACCCAATTTAAAATCATTCACAAAGATAGCCCAGCCTGGCGGAACAGTAGGATTTTAAGAGCGCAGCGAAATCAGAAGATTTCTCATGGAGGTCAGAAATCTTACATATTTCTGGGGGCAGTTCGTTCCAAAGGGCAGGAGCACCCACAGAGAAGGCCCTCCCCCTGGGTGTTGCCAGCCGACATAACTTGGCTGATGGCACCCTGAGGAGCCCCTCTCTGTGGGAGCAAACTGGCTGGTGGGAGGCTACTGGTGGCAGAAGTTGGTCTCAGAGATACCCCGGCCTAAGCCATGGAGCGCTTTAAAGGTGGTAACCAACACCTTGAAGCGCACCCGGAAGACCACTGGGAGCCAATGCAGCTCGTGCAGGAGAGGTGTCACATGGGCGCAACGGGTCGCACCCATAACTACCTGTGCGGCCACATTCTGGATCAGTTGGAGCCTCTGAGTGCTCTTCAAGGGGAGTCCCATGTAGAGAGCATTACAGTAGTCCAGCCAGGAGGTGACAAGGGCATGAGTTACTGTGCGCAAGGTGTCCCAATCCAGAAAGGGTCACAACTGGCGGATCAGGCGAATCTGATAAAAAGCCCCCCTGGCCACGGCCGTCATATGCTCTTCTAAAGACAGCCATGCATCCAGGAGGATGCCCAGATTGCGAGCCCTCTCTGTGGGGGGGGGGCAGAGATTCACCCCCAATAGTCAGCGATGCCACCAGCTGACTATATCGGGGCGCCGGAAGCCACAGCCACTCGGTCTTGGAAGGGTTGAGCTTGAGCCTATTTCTCCCCATCCAGACCTGCATGGCCTCCAGGCAGCAGGACATCACATCAAGGGCATCGTTTGGGTGGTCTGGGGTGGAGATGTACAGCTGAATATCATCAGCGTACTGATGGACTCACTCAAGGAAGCATTTATAATCCCCTGGAGCCAGCCTCGTGTAACCTCCCGGGAGGCCAGTACCAATCAGGAGGGACACGGGTCCAATAAACATGTGGCAGCACTAATCCTGCCCAGAATCCTGTCCACATCCTTGGGAGTCATAGGATCAAACCCTTCCCAGATAACATTCTCAAGACCTGCCCCGGTCTCCTCCCCTGGACTCACCCAATCGGAGTTCAGGCCTTCCCGACTCTGAGTGACTTTATCATGCAGGAATTGTACAAAATCCTCAGCTCGACCCTGCAAGGGATCTTCCCGCACTTTCCCCTGAAGAAGGAAGTGGGTTACCCTAAACAGAGCGGCTGGGCGATTCTCTGCAGATGCGAACAGAGTGGAAAAATAGTTAGATTTCGCCGCTTTTATCGCCACTAAGTAGGTCTTGATATAAGCCCTCACCAGTGTCCGGTCAGAATCCTGGTGGCACAGTGGACTGATTCACTGTTATTAAGATCAGCTGCTTGCAATTACTGCAAGTTCAAATCGCACCAGGCTCAAGGTTGACTCAGCCTTCCATCCTTTCTAAGGTAGGTGAAATAAGGACACAGATTGTCGGGGCAATAAGCTGACTTAGTATAAATATACAAAATATGAAGGCTATTGCTTAACGCACTGTAAGCCACCCTGAGTCTCTGGAGAAGGGCAGCATATAAATCAAATTTAAAAAAAAAAGAATCGGATTGACTAGTCCTCCAAATGCTCTCTAGGTGTCAGCTCTTCAAGCACCGCTCGTGCTCCGCTGGTAATAAAGCAGACGCACTCACGTAGGACGAGGGTGCCCACTTGAAGCTGAAAGGAATATGCTACGCAGGTACTTTAAATCTGTAACCAGAGCAGGAAAGGGGCATCTGCATAACATTCTATAAAACCAGGAAGTGAGCGTGGGGGCACGTCTTCGGCTTTGTTTTCCATTAAGAAACTTCAGCGCTTACTAAAAGACTGCCATGTAAGCTGTAATTAAACTGGGCTACCTCATCCTACGTGAGTGTGTCTGCTTTATTACCAGCGGAGCATGAGCGGTGCTTGAAGAGCTGACAGAAAGCCGAAGACGCGCCCCCTCCTTCACTTCCTGGTTTTATAGAATGCTATGCAGATGCCCCTTTCCTGCTCTGGTTACAGATTTAAAGTACCCACGTAGCGTATTCCTTTCAGCTTCAAATGGGTGGGCTTCAAGTGGGCGGGATGTTATCCCTTCTGGGGTCACCAGTGCAAGGCAATATCGGGATACATATTCGTCCCCCCTTTTCCCCAACGCGTCCATCACCTTTCACCACCGTGCAAACCTAAACGCTTTCACACCCCATACCCATCCACTGTGTTTGCATTTCATTTATAGATCGGTTTCCTTCGCTGGGGTCTAGGCACGTATTCCAGGTTTATCCCCTCCAGACCTTCATGTGTGTCAAGGGGTATCTGACACTTGAGGGATTGTCTGATGCTCGACACTAGGCATCATTTCTGATGCTTCATCTCTCCCAGCTCCTCAGAGAACCAAAGTGCTAAATGAGATTGGCAACAGGTCAGAGGCCGCAAAGGCACGACGCGGTCCAAGGCCCTGGCGGCCACCAGTCGAGTCATGTGCCAGGATCGCAGGAAACGGCCCAAGCTCCGTCAGGAACCTTTCAGGATCCATCAGGTGCCTAGGACGGAACCATCTAGTCGGTTCCATCTCCCTGCGGCAGGGGGAAGCAATTGGAAAGTCCAAGTGAAGAAGTGAATGATCTGTCCATGACAAGGGTTTAATGTCTAGGTCCCCTCTACCAAGATCATTCAACCACTGACCAGAGATGAAAATCAAAGTCCAGGGTCTGTCCCCACATGTGAGTGGGGCCTTGAACTAACTGGGTCAGATCCATGGCCGCCATGGAATCCATGAACTCCCTAGCCACCTCTGACGCCTCGCCGGCAGATGGTAGGTTGAAATCCCCCATGACAATAAGTCTGGGGGTGTCAACCACCACCCCGGCAATAAGGTCGAGTAGCTCGGGCAGGGTCACCACCATGTGGCAGGGAGCCAGGTACGCAGTCAGCAAGCCCATCTGAACCCCACGACCCCACTTCACAAACAGGGACTCACACCCAGCTATCTGAGGAACAGTGGTCTCCCTCGGACAAAGACTTTCCCTAATAATCACCGCCACTCCCCTGCCTCTCCCCTGAGCCCTCAGCTGATGAAGTGCGTGGAAACCTGGTGGACACATTTCTACAAGGGAAGCCCCCCTCCTGTCCCAACCAGGTCTCCATAATTCCTGCCAGGTCCCCACCCCCCTCCGAAATAAGATCACAAATGAGGGGGGCTTTATTAACTACTGACCTGGCATTACACAACATCAGCCAAGGGCCCCAGGCCTGAGACTCTGTGCAACCTAGGGCCCGAGTCGCACATTGGGGGCCGGAGTGTGCAATTGCTCAAATACAGTACGTGCGCATCCCCGGAACATGATATGGCCCCCTGCGCCCGTCATATCTGCCCCTCCCACTTATTGTTTCAATTTCACTGCCCTTCCTATAAGCCCCCAGCTCTCTGTTCTGACTACCATCTTAATCACCTCCACTGTGCCCATCCAACCCCCCCCGTACAGTGGCTTTATGGACCCCCCCAGGTCCATCTCTACAACCTCCTTTGCCCCCCTCCCTGATCCCCTTAAAAGTTTCCCTGCTACCCTTATTAAAAAAACCCTCAACCCCCTAGTTTTCACATGCCACCTCTCTGGGTCCCAAAACTCGTCATTGAGGTAGGCCCTCCATAGTGGGGAGGGCCACATCTGTGAGAGGGGGGAATCTCGCAGCACAAGAAGATCCAGTGTGGTATACATCCCCATGTGCTATCCCCACATATATTGATAAGATTTGGATATACAAATGCTTCCATTGTTGAAAGCCAGGTTGGTATTTTCAAATAATGTTTCTCTCTAATTCTTTCCCATACTAATAATAATGCATTTCTCACATAGTGCCTTTGAAAATAGCTATGCATCTTATTCTTCCCATACCATAAAAAAGTGTGCCAACCCAGTTGTAGATCATGCCCCTCCAAAGTTAATAGTCTTGTGTATCTCAACCCAATCCATTCTTTTATCCAAGATAATGCTGCTGCTTGATAATATAATTCCCAGTTTGGTAATCCAAATCCTCCTCTTAGTCTTGCATCTTGTAACATTTCATATTAATTCTTGCTTTTTTCCTCTGCCATATAAATTTCAATATCATTTTATTCAAGTTTTCAAAATATTTCTTTTTCAATTTTATTGGTATTGTCTGAAATAAGAACAGAAGTCTGGGTAATATATTCATCTTAATTACTACTACTATTACTACTACTACTATTCTTCCCACTAATGATAGTTGCAATTTTCCACACTTTCCCAAATCTGTTTCGATTTGCCCTTTCAACTTATAATAATTATCTTTTTTGATCTTTGCACACTTTGCTGTTAATTGTATTCCCAAATACCTTACTTTTTTAGTAATCTGAATGTCTAATTTCTCTATTAATTCTCTTTTCTGTTTCTCTGTGATGTTTTTTACCAATATCTTTGTTTTATCTTTATTAATTTTCAATCCTGCCACTTCCCCATATTCCTCTATTTGTTCTATTAGTTTGGGTCCTATTTCTAATGGTTCCTCTAGAATAAACACTAAGTCATCAGCAAATGCTTGTAATTTATACTCTTCTTTTTTAATTTGTGTCCCTCATACTTCTCTTGAAAGTCACTATATTGTTGCAATGTCCAGCAGTCAGGAAGATCAGGAAGACTTTCAATTGAAGAGATTGACTTGCTGCTTCCTCCACATTCAAGTGGTGGCAGTGGTGCTTATGGTGCTTGTGACGGTTTTTGATCCAGTTCTGTTGTATCTGATTGTTCCAGTCTTGGTTTCTTGCTGAAAAAAGCAGTCAAACTCTGTTGCTTTTTCATCCTGTTCAAGGCTATTACTGCAAAAGAAATAAAACAATATTGTGCTTTGGACTCGATTGTGGTTGTAAGCTGAGGACTTAAGGTAACAGAAGGGATCTGTTTTCATCCAACAATGTACAGTCTTTTCAGGATGTGATTGGGGTCCAACAAACAAGAAAGATAAAGTGTTTCAGCCAAGAAATTAAATCAAGAAGAATGAATTTCATAGGCACATTCACAGAGCAATACTGAATTGTTTTTCTGAAATTTATTCCTCAGTTCAAAAAACAGGAATATATGAATTAGGTTCAGTATTTAGGACAGTACAAGTCAAGTAGCTATTCAAGAGTTAGTCATAGTCAGAGGAGAATGTTGTCTTCAATCATAAATAAAGAAGCAGGAAGTCAGACTGCCGCCATTGCCTACCGGGAAGAGAGGCCACCAGACCTCTCCAAGAAACTCTGCCACAGCCATCCTCCAAGGAAAAGTCAGCAAGGTAAGGGGTTTCACTCCATCTCCTTCCCCCTAGTTCTCTGCCACGGCACCTTTCCAGCTACAAGGGGGGGGAACTCCAACCCCCCCCTCTCGCCTCCAGGATGCCTGCTCCACTCTCCAATCAGTCAATTCAGTCCGTTGTGCCTTCTTAGCTAGCACCGGTCCCCTTAGGCGCTGTGGCGCCTCCGCGGCCTCGAAAAAAAGCCGCCGATCGCCTCCCACCCCCTCTGGAGCCTCGGGCGCGCCAGCATCGGCCTCCCGGCCCCTGGAAGTGAGGCAGGGGACCCCTGGCGAGCCGCCCTCAAACGGCAAACGCCCCAATAATTCTCCTCTGGCTTCCTGTTTGACCTACTCTATACTTCGGACTCGTTGCTCCTGTGAGCGCCCACTGGTGGATAGTTGAAAAATTACTCTGATTGCTAATCCCTCTCTCTTCTCTGGAGGTTTGCCTTTTGATTTCTCATCTTCTACTGATCTAAGATGGCTAAGGGCCACAAACCAGCAGCAGCTGATATGGGGAAAATTTTGGAAAGACTGGCGATATTGGACCAGAAGTTGGACAAGTTAGATGACGTGCAAAAAGGATTATCTGAAATTAAATCTGAAATGACATTTATGAAAAAAGATTTAAATGATGTTCAACAGCTGGCAGAGCAAAACAAGAAGAAGATGGGGGGTCTGGAGGGGGAGGTACGGGCACTCCAGAAGGTGGAGGATGGGAGAGGAAATGCAATGTTAACTTTACAATTGGATAAGATGTCTTATTTTCTCAGGTTCCAAAACGTGGAACAACTTGACCAGGAAAATTTGAGAGAAGTGATGGTTAAAATGTTGGGTGAATTTTTAGAAAGAGATTTGGAGTCTATTGGAAGGGATGTGGACTTGGTGTACAGAGTAAACTCACAATTTGCAATTTTACATAATTTACCAAGAGAGATTCATATTAAATTTGTGAGAAGGGAACTGAGAGATGAGATATTGAGAAAACAAAGACTGGGGGCGCTGGTGTACAGGGGCAAGGAGATCACCATCCTGAAGCAGATTCCCAGACAGGTACGAGAATCAAGAAGAAAATATTATTTTTTATCAAACAAGCTGTACCTCAAGGGAGTAGGTTTTAGGTGGTTGATTCCGGAGGGCTTGATGATTTTCTGGGAGGACAGTAAGAAGAAAATTAATAATGTAACGGAAGCTAAGGCTTTTCTTGACCAACATAAATCCTTCCTAGGTGGAGAAGATACAGGAGCCGAAGAGGGGGAAGTATTAGATGATCAAGGAGCGGAGGCGGACGGAGCTGTTGCGGCCCGGGAGGGGGGGGGAGGCCAGACCATGGTTTTAAGAGCCAGAACTAGGAAATGAAGAAAGGAGGGGAATCTATTGTTTAAGGTTTTTTTAATTGACATTTTTTTTTCTCTCTCTTCTTTTATTGTATTTTGTATAACACTTTTTTTTGTTTATATAATTTTTATATAACCTGGTTGTTTGTTTCGATTTAAGATAATAATGTCTGTTGTGTGAGAAATTAAAAAAAGAAAATAATAACTGAAATATCTTTATATAAAGATATTGAAAATTCAACATATTGTAAACTATAATATTGTATATTTTTAACCAATAAAAACTTTTTATTAAAAAAAAAAAGAGTTAGTCATAGTCATGGTCAGAAACAATGGTAAAGCAACATATGGATTTAAAACCAGAAATACACTGCTCAAAAAAATAAAGGGAACACAAGCAGAAGACATCCAAGATCTGAATGAATGAAATAGCCTTATTAAATACTTTGCTCATTACATACAGTAGTTTTGTGTTCCCTTTAGTTGTTTGAGCAGTGTATAAACTACTCTACGAAGAACGAAGTATTTAATAAGGCTATTTCATTCATTCAGATCTCGGATGTCTTCTGCTTGTGTTCTCTTTATTTTTTTGAGCAGTATATTTTGTTGGATATTTTAAAGGGAATACATATTTAATTTTACACATGGTAACAGCTGCTAGAATTGTGTTTGCACAACAGTGGAAAAACAAAGATATGAAAATGAATAAAAAATATTAGAATGTGCAGAAATGAATAAATTAACAATTTAAATCAAGGAGAAGGCTTTGAATACTTTTTAACATGGAATTTGTTTTATCAATGGCTAACTAACAGAAACAGAAGTTAGAAATCTAAACGTATAAAAGAAAACACCAATTATATAAGGAAGGTTCACTAAAATGGATAAGCAAATATTATTAGTATTTGATTATGATTAATGTGTAGATAACTGCAGGACCATAACCCACCCCCACCCCCAAAAAAAGCACTAGGACAGTGCCAGTAAAACAGCAAAAGAATAACAACAGTTTTCCCCCAGAAGACTAGAGATAAAACAAGTTTTTTCCCTAACCCTAAGAATAGGGAAGACAAAGCCACTGGAATAAAAACCATAATCAAGGCATTGTGGGAAGTATAATATACTCCAAAAGGACAGTGCCAGAAACCTCACAGCACCAGAAACCTCACAGCACCAGAAACCTCAGAAAACAGTGCCACGAAACTCAAGCTAGCCCTTCCCCCTTTAAGAAAAACCCAGGCGGGACTTCCGGTGGCTCCGCGGCTCGTCTAAGACGCCTGGAAATGGGCGCCCGCTTCCTAGTTCCGTAAAAGCTCCCAATCAGCAGGCAATCGCTGTTGGGAAGCTTGGAAAAGCTCTCCCTGGGCAAAGGGGAGAGTGAAGAGCAGGCTGGTGGGGGTAGAGTTCCCCAAAGCCCCCCAGAGAAAACTCTGGGGTGCGAAGAAGGGGAACTCCCCAGAAACCAGCCAAGCAGCTCCAGGCTTGGAACGATTCTGCTAATGCAGAACAAGATGTCACGACCACACCAGCAATCAAATCATCTCAAAAGTAAAATACATTTAAGAAGCATTTTTAACTTTATTTTTAACTGAAATCTAGAAGCTGGCTGAGCAGAGCAGGAGAGAAGAAATTGAGATAGGAAAATTTTTAACTCTGTTTAAAATCTTTTAAAAAATGGCGCCTGAGGGCACTGAACAAAGTTAACTAGTGAAAGTGAATGTTAGCGCTTGTTACATTTGTAGCAGACAAAGAGCTACTGGGAAACGTTCTGAGCCGATCTGGAATGGAAGTAAAAGTTGAAACAATGCTTGAAGCTGGACCTGCAGGATTATTGCCTTCTGAACTAGGAGATATTCGAAATGAAATTGCAAAAATTTTTCAAGAACTTTCAGACTTGATTATTGGTAACATTTTGGCTTTAATTGAAAAGAAGTCTGATAATGAAGTGCTGGTAGGGAAACCAGAAGACAATATACAGTGGAATTTGGAGATTGAAACACAAGCTGCAGGGTCCAGAATGCAGGGGGATATGATTCAAATGGAAGTTTTGGTAGATACTTCTAATCTGTTTATAGAGGACTTGCAGTTGAATCAGCAATTACAAATGGAGGAACTATTTGGCAAACAAAGGAATGGTGTGCTGGACTATACAAATAAGAAATGGTGAAATCAGGATTTTAACTTCAAGCTAAGGGAGAAGATTGTAAAGCTCAAGGGAACTTTCATGATACATCAATCTCAGTGCAAGTTTAAGAAACTTTTAGGAGGGGCAGAAGGAACTTTTTTGAAAGAATTAAGGCAAGAAAAGGAAGGATTGGAAAAGATTTAAGAAGATGTAAAACTTTTATTAAATTGGCAGTTTTAAAGGTTATTTCAAGTATGGATGTCTTATATGTAAAAAGGATAACTTTCTTGTTTAATGATATGATGGTACTATATTGGTTAAAGTAAAGAAAGCCTTCTTTATTATTGTTTATTATTTGTTATTTTAAAGCAAGGATTTACATAAAAAGGATAACTTTTTAAATTTAAATCTGAAATGAAGGCACTATAATGGTTAATTAATAATTTGAAGGATGTATTTTGGAAAGTTTTCAATTTATATTAATAGGATTTGTTTAAGCCCTATTGATGATTATACGAGATAAAGTTTAAGGTTTTTTAAAATGTTTAATCTTAACAAAAAGAATGGAGAGCCTAACCAAATTGTAGTTTCTAAAGGTTATATTTATTACATAAAAAATGATATTTTTTTTAAATGTTTGAAGGTACTATAATGGTTAATTAAAAACTTGGAAGATATTTTTTGGAAACTTTTCAATTTATATTAGTAGAAATGGTTTAAGCCCTATTGATGATTTTATGAGATAAAAAGTTTAAGGTTTTTAAAATGTTTAACCTTAATTTTTTAAAAAAGGACTGATAATAATTTTAGTTTTATTATAGAAATGTTGTAAATGAATAGTGTTTGTGTTGAACTTATATTAATAGAAATGATTTTAGATTTAAATAGAGTTTAGGGTTTTGTTTGTGGTTTGTTTTGTTTTTTTATTTTATAATTCTAATAAGTAGCATGAATAATTATGATGATGTTACTATAGAGGTTAAAAAAGAATGTGATGGAGAATTTGGGAAGGATATTTAGTTGGGTTCTTCTTTTTTCTTTCTTTCTTTAATGTTTGTAATATTTTTAGGGAGGTTGATGAATTTAAATAAGGGGAGGTAAAGGAATTATGGGAAATTTTGAACTTTACAGTGTGTTAGCATATTTTAGCATATGTTTATCATTTTTATTTATTTATTTATTTTTATTTGATTTATATGCCGCCCTTCTCCGGAGACTCAGGGCGGCTTACAGTGCGTTAAGCAATAGCCTGTTTCTGCTTTGGGAAGTCAGGGGGGAGGGGGGGTTGGATGGGTTGGGGGAAAGAAGTTTTATAAGTTTTATAAATGTATGTATAATTGGGAATTTGGGGCTGCTTGAATACCGCTAAAGATTGTATTCAAAAGGGAAACAACTGGAGAGAGGGGAAGGATTATAGAGGGTGGAATGGTGAGTAGGAAAGGAAAAGGAGAGGAGGGAGAGGGAGGGGAAAAGAAGTGGAGGAGAAGGTTAGAAGGTGGAAAGAGGAGAGGAGTGGGGGTGGAGAAGGGGAAGTAGGAAAGGGAGGAGGTAAGCAGGGAGGAAGAAAGGAAGGGAGGGGGAGTAGTGGAAGGAAGGTTGGGATAAAAGAAAGGGGTAGAAGAGCAGCCCTGAAAAAACCAAAAAAACCCAAAAAAATTTGTAAATTTGTTTATTAAAAATGTGAGGATAGAGAGGGGATTGGGGGAGGGGGGAAGAAAATGTTTGGAAATTTTTTTTGTAAAACTTTTCAATAAAGAAAAACCCAGGCAAAAGCACCAGCTGAAAGGAACACTTAAGTATGGTCATTAAGATAAGGGGAATCAGGCTAAAAACAACTCACCTGGAACTCCCCTTTTCTTCTTTCCTGGCAGAATTAACCCCCAGGATAGGAAAGACAAAAGACCTGGGACCAAGATTAACCCAGGAAAACAGGAAAACAAAACCCAGGGCAATCAGAAACACATCAATACCCATCAAGCTGCAGGAGCTCACAAAACTGCACAAAGCTGAACATATGAAAGCAGCTATTGAGACACATAAAACATGGTTGCTGCAAGAAGCAACCACCTCACAAAAATTACACAACCTCAAAAACCAGTTATCACACTTACACACAAAATCTCACAAAACTACACAAAGCTGCACATATGAAAGCAGCTATTAAATTTGAGTCACATAAAACGCAACCACGTTTTATGTGACTCAATAGCTTGCTTTTATATGTGCAACTTTGTGCAAGCTTCGTGAGATTTTGTGTTTCTGTAGTGAGTGTGAATCACTACACAAACACACAAAATCTCACAAAGCTGCACAAAGCTGAATATGCTAGCTATTGAGCCACATATAATACAACAACTCTAAACTCAGTAGAACCATTTATAGAATAGTTCCTATGTTATAAAATAATCAGAATCTTCTTTTCCTTTGATTTTTAGAGTTAACCTATCTATCTCTGCACATTCCAGAATTTTTATGATTATAATATCATCTGCAGGGGTTTCTGGATTTTTCCAGCATTGTGTGTATGCTATCCTAGCAGCTGTTAGAATGTGTAAAACTAGATATGTGTTGCCCTCATTGTACTTTCCTGGAAGCATACCCAACAAAAATGTCTAGAGTTTCAGATCTATGTGTTGTCTTATTATATTTTCCAGCCATGTGTGTATTTTCTTCCAGTATCTTTTGCTTTAGTACATGTCCACCACATATGGTAGTATGAGCCTGGTGTCTGATTGCATTTCCAACATTTAACCAATTTGTTTTTATACATGTTTGCTAATCTTGCAGGTGAGTAATGCCATCTGTAAAACATTTTATAGAGGTTTTCTTTTTATGCTGTAGACATTGTAAGTTTATGATTTCTATTCCATAATTTCTCCCACCTGTCCAACTCTATTGTGTAGCCAAAATTCTTCACCCAAATTATCATTGTTTCTTTTACTTGTTGTTCTTTCAATTTGCTATTTAATAAGTAATTATATATCATCTTAATTAGTTTTTGATCTGTTCCCATTAAGATCTGGTCCAGCTCATTTGGTTCATTATAAAACCCATATTCCTGCCTGTCCTGGAAAGACTCACTAAGAGACTCTGTGCCAAATTTTGCCTTACTCTGCGTTTGGAAACAAGTTACGTTGCAGTTTGCCAAACGAGATAAGGTGTGTTGATAAATATTCCTTTGAAAAACTGTTTGGACAAACCTTGCTGACTGTGAATGAAAGCAATTCACAGTCGTGTAAATAAAAGAGGTTTTGCCGGGACCAGTTCCTGCTTCCTGCTTTTTAAGGGAGCCTAGGTCAGAACAGATGCCTCTGGAAGTAACTATGTATCTTGCCCTTTTCATACCATAAGAAGGCATCCCAACTGCAAATCATGACCCTCCAATGTCAATAACCTTACATTCCTCAGATTCCCCCACTATTTCACCCACGAAAGTGCCAATACTTGGTAGTATAACTCCCAATCCAGAAGACCAAAACCTCCTCTACTTTTAAGATCTTGTAACAGTTTTAGTTTTATCCTTGGCTTTTTCCCTTGCCATACAAATTTTAATATCAACTTATTTAGGTCTTCAAAGTATTCCCCCCCCCCCCCCAAGTTTCTTGGAATCGTCTGAAACAGGTATAATAATCTCGGTAAGATATTCATCTTAATTGTGTCTAATCTCCCCGATTGGGACAGTTTTGCCAGTTTTCCAAATCCATTTTAATTTGTGCTTTCAATTTGTCGTAATTATCTTCTTTGAGAGTTGCACATCTTGCCGTTAATTGAATCCCTAAATATTTGACTTTCTTTACAATTTGTATATTCATTGTTTTTGTAAACTCCCTCTTTTGTTTATCTGTAAAGTTTTTAACCAATGTTTTCATTTTCTCTTTGTTTATTTTCAAACCTGCAACCGCCCCATATTCTTCTATCTTTTTAATTAATTTAGGTCCTGTTTCCTGTGGGTCTTCTAAAATAAACACCAAGTCGTCAGCAAAGGCCTGTAATTTGTACTCCTCCTCCTTGATTTTCATACCTTTTATTTCATTATCCTGTCTGACATTTCTGGCTAATACCTCTAAGGTCAATATGAATAACAGTGGGGATAAGGAACAACCTTGCCTTGTACCTTTTGTTATGTTGAAATTCTCAGTCATGTCACCATTCATAATTATCTTTGCTGTTTGTCTATAATATAGTGTTTTGATCATGTTGGTAAATTTCTCTCCAAAGTCCATATATTTTAATTGTGCAAACATGAACTGCCAACTTAAATTAACAAATGCTTTCTGTGCATCAAGAAAGATCATACCCATCTGCTTTCCCAAGTGTGTCTCATAGTATTCCAGTGTGTCCAGAATCAACTGCATGTTGTTTTTAATTTGCATCCTGGATAGGAAGCCATTCTGGTCCATGTGGATGAAGTCATTTAAAAATCTTTTCAATCTTTCTGCAATTATTGAGGGGTAGATTTTGTAATCTACATTTAACAATGATATTGGTCTGTAATTTTTTATTTGTAATAAATTGGACTCTTCTTTAGGTATCAAAATTATAATTGCCCCTGACCATGTTTTTGGGATCTTTGCTTCTGACAGTACTTCATTATAGATTTCCAGCATGGATGGGCCTAAGATCTCTTGTAAGTGTTTATAGAATTCCGCCAAAAGGCCATCCGGTCCAGGAGTCTTATTGTTTGTTTTTTTTGCCTCTTGATTGCTTCCGTTAACTCCATCATTGTAATTCTTTCATTTAACATTGTTTACACTTCTTCCGGAACTTTAGGTAGGTTGACTTCTTCTATATATTCTTTAATTTTGTCTTCTGGTATGTTTTCTTTACTGTATAGTTTTTCACAAAATTCTTTTATTATTTTTTTCTTCTCTTCATTTTTATGTTGAATTGTACCCGACTTGTTTCACAGCTTTTGTATCAGTTTCTTTTCTTTCTCTTTTTTGAGTCTAAATGCCAGCCATCTTCCTGGCTTATTTGCATTTTTGAAGAAATTTCGTTTAACTGCTTTGATTTTTTGTGCCAGCTCCTCTTTCTCTAAGATATTTATTTCATGTTTTACTAGTTCCATTTGATTTTTGCCATGTTTTTTTTTCCCCATTGGCTTGTTTATGTTAACATAAAAATAAATTTTGGATCTTAAAAAGGAAAAAGTCAAGCTGTCATCCATGAAGTTATAATAGGAAAACATTGACTATAATTATTGGTCACTTTCTTTTCAGACTAGGTTCATTTCTGGAATGAAAATTTGTTATTAAATGTGAATGCATGACTTTCTAGTTTCTCCATCATTAAACGGATTCTTGAAAGAAAAACCTGCGCTTAATTTAATGAGCCCAAATAATATGAATTTCAACTTCAGTAATTTAATTCACAGGATTCAAAATACCAAAACCCTTAAATTGCAGAATATGATTGATCTATATGCGCCTGAACTAACATATGGAGGTATGGAGAAATTTGGTTGCATTTCAATATCTAAATTCACATTTTTAACCGATGTATAAATGAAAACAGATGTGCACCCATCTGAATTTTGTAATGCAATTGTTCAACACACACACTCTTACCTATATATGTGTAGGTGTATTTGTGTGTGTGTATCAATTAAAACAAGTGCATTAACTGAAATAAAAAGAAGTAATTATGCAAAGTTATTTTGCAAAAAACAAGAATTTAAAAAATAGGAAAATAACTTCAAAACACATGTAATTTTAATGTAAAATTCTTTTAAAATGATGCAAAAATTAGATGAATCCAATTTAAGTCAGAAAAAAATAAGAAATTGGAGAAATCAACACTGACAGTTTGACCACATAGCATCAACCAAAGGTGTCTGTGCATATGAGATTTTGTGTGGTAGTTTGTACAGTGACCAAACATTCTTATTTTGCTCTTTTACTTACTTTCTCATTAAATGACAGTTCTCTTTTCAACAGTTCACTGATCAGACTTCCAGGAGAAAAAAATACCAGGCAAATTAGCTAAACTACTGATTTTCATTTGAAGCTTTCCTGTGTTATTTACATAGTGCAGGTTGTCTTCACTTACTGCCTTATTTAACAACTATTCAAATTTCTGATGTTGTAAAAAAATATTTGTGACAGTCCTTACATTAATCATGGTCACAATGTCCCACAATTATGTTATTACCATTTGGGTGTTTCATAAACAGCTTCTAATAAACAGAATGGAGAACCAGGAAGTAAAATTCTCAATCATATGTAATCTTGCTTTACAACCTTTACTTAATGACCAAATGGGAAAACCATTGCGATCATGTGACTTTCCATGTAGCAATAATGCTGCTTAACAATGGAATTACTAGCCCCAACTGTGGTCACTAAGCAAGGACTGCCTATATTCTAACTTAGTGGTTACCAACTGGTGGTCCGTGGACCAGGGGTGGTCTGCGAGAAAATTTTGGTGGTCTGCAGAAAAATTATTTGCATTTTTTATATTGCACTAAATCAGGGGTCCTCAAACTATGGCCCCTTGGCTGAATACATGCAATGAACGTTTGTGTTGCTGCAGAGAGTCTCCTTGTGTGGGTCAGAGGGGGAAAAAATTCCAACTTGGGCTCTGCTTCAGCCTCCTGGTATGGGGCTTTGGACGAAGGCTGGACAGAAGTGCTGCTGGTGGCGAAGAGCTGGAGGGCCTTGTTCCAGTGGGACTGCATCATGGCCTGGAACAAGCTGACCATCTCAGCCCGCTGAGCCTCCAGGCACCAGTATCTGGCCTTGCACTCCCACAGGTCTTTGCTCTGCTTGGAAAGCCTATGCTCATAGTCCTCAGTGAGGTGACTGAGCCTCCTTCTCAGTCAGATCCAATTTGAACTGAGATATTTTGTCAACTCTTTCGCATGATGGCTGCTTAGCTCCAACAACTGCTTTCTGTTGGGGCCCTAAGGAGCCCAGGTGGGGAGGTGAGGCAAACTGGAGGGGAGGGGCAAGTAGAGGTCGGCAAAGTGCCCCTTGACATGAGTGACATTGAATTGACCACACCCACCCAGGCACATGATCATCTAGCCATGCCCACCCAGCCGGTCATTAGGCAGATCATATCAGTGGTCCGTGAGATTTAAAACTATGAATTTAGTGGTCCCTGAGGTCCAAAAGGTTGGTGACCCCTCTTCCAGTGGTGGGATTCTGCCAGTTCTAGGCAGTTTGGCTGAACCGTTTGTTAAATTGCTGGCTCACCCCACCAATAAATAGTGGGGGTGGGGCGGGGCGGGGCGAGGGGCGGGCGAGCCAGTAATTTAACAAACGGTTCAGTGCTTTTTTGCAATTTATTGGCCTCACAGCACACCGAACCATTTGTTAAATTGCTGGCTCGCCCGCCCCTCGCCCTGCCCCACCTCCCATCCGCGTGGTGTCAGCCTATCCTAGCCCAGGGCTGGGCAATTGTGGATCTTTTACAACCTGTAGACTTCAACTCCTGCCTAGCCCATTTTGGGGAATTGTGGAGAATTCTGGGAGTTGAAGTCCACAAGTCTTAAAGCTGCCAAGGTGGGAGACATCTGCTATTACACTGAAGAATCCTTTCAAGCATGAAGATGGCCAAGTATCCTCCTTGAGAGACAACAGTTGAACATCAGGAGGGCTGTTAGAGGGCAGGGCTACATTTGGAAATTTTTGCATTTTTGCAGGTGGTGCAATACGATCTGGTGTCTGCAATGGAGAGTAAAATCCGGCTTCTTCTCTCTGCTATAAGTGCGGCATCAAGATTCCACCTTGGAATACAAATATTAAGTCACTCGGGGGGGGGGTTTATATAAACATATACTTTTTACTGAAGGGGGCAGATGGCATTTGAAGTCATTGGAAACACTGTTGGCAGAAGGGATTACTTTAACTTGGTTGCAGTATAATCAACTACAAACGAGATGGAAAGAAGATCAAAAAACTGGTTTAATGGAGTATGAAGAAGAATTGGTTAGACAGATAAAGGAGAAAGGTCCAATGCATATTAAGAGAGTTTATAATCTTTTGTTAGAAAGGGACTCAGAATGCGAGTTGGTTAAAGATTGTATGATTAAATGGGCACAGAATTTTGGTGAACCAGTTATGATGGATACTTGGGAAAAAATATGGGTTCAGAATGTTAAAATTACTCAGTCACAGAATTTACGGGAGAATTTCTATAAAATGTTTTATAGGTGGCATTTAGATCCCAAGAAACTGTCTCGTATGTACCCCAATGTTCAACCAAAATGTTGGAGATGTGACTGCTTAGATGCTACATATTATCATATATGGTGGATTTGTAAGAAAGTGAAGGCTTTTTGGATAAAAATTTGGTGGGTTATGCAAAATGTTTTGAAGAAAAAACTACAATTTTCTCCACAATTGTTTTTACTGGGTATAGTTAAGGATTTTACATTGGGGGAAATAAAATTGATTTTGTATATGGTGACAGGAGCTAGATTGTTGGTTGCCCAAAATTGGAAGAAAGATGTTTTGCCTACCATTGAACAATGGACTCAGAAAATGGCCGAATTTGCAGAAATGGCGAAGATTTCAGCTTTTTTAAAAGATCATTTGCAAGAGAGTTATATACAGGAATGGAAAAAGTGGATTGATTATGTACAAAATAAATATCAAACTAGAAAATATTATATAGCTTTTAGCTGAGGAAGACTAGATCAATTTGATAATATAGAACAGTAAGCAGGGTACAGAATATGAAGGGGATGAATAATATATATTGTGTTTGGAACAACTAGAGTTTTAAATAGGGGAAGTCTGCGGGAGAGGGGGGGAAGGGTGGCTGGGGAGGGTTAGGGTGGGAAAGGGAGGGAATTGTATTTTTTAGGTTTACTTGATTAATGTAATATATAATGTTGGGGGATGGGGGGGAAAGAGGGAAAATTTGTATTTGAAAAACTTTTTCAATAATAAAAAAAAATATTCTGCCTTGGTATATTTGCGGCACAAGGCAGCCCTCATCTCCTGTTGCTTGGGACTCGGAGCGGTAAACAGCGTCTGGTTTGGGGAGCAGCCGGATTTTGCTCTCCATTGCTCTCTCAGCACCCTGCAAGCTCTCATCTCATGAGGAGCATTCCTTGAAGTGGTGTGGAAAACTTTGGTTGGGCTTCTCGAGAGACGAGAGCTTGCAGGGGGCCGAGAGAGCAATGGAGAGCAAAATCCGGCTGCTCCCTGAACCAGATGCTGTTTACCGCTCCGAGTTGGCAGGAAACGAGGGCTGCCTTGCGCTGCAAATATACCAAGGAGGAATCCTGAGGCTGCACTTACAGCAGAGAGAAGAAGCTGGGTTTTGCTCTCCGTTGCAAACACCAGATCGGCCCCCTGTAAGAGAATGAGAGAGAGAGAGTGGGGGAGAGAGGGAGAGAGAAAGGGAGGAGAGAATGAGAGAGAGAGAGAGGGAGAGAGAGGGGAAGAGAGAGAGAGAGAGAGAAAGAGGGGGAGAGAGAAAGAGAATGAGAGAAAGGGGGAGAGAGAGAAAGAGTGGGGGGAGAGAGAAGGGGGAGAGAGAAAGAATGAGAGAAAGGGAGAGAAAGAGAAAGAGGGTGAGAGAGAAAGAATGGGGGAGAGAGAAGGGGGAGAGAGAAAGAGAATGAGAGAAAGGGGGAGAGAAAGAGAAAGAGGGGGAGAGAGAAAGAGAAAGAGGGGAAGAGAGAAAGAGAAAGAGTGGGGGAGAGAGAGAAGGGGGGACAGAAAGAGAGAATGAGAGAGAGAGTGGGGGAGAGAGGGAGAGAAAGGGGGAGAGAGAAAGAGAATGAGAGGGAAAGAGTGGGAGAGAGGGGGGAGAGAGAAAGGGGGAGAGAGAAAGAGAATGAGAGGGAAAGAGTGAGAGAGAGAGGGAGAGAGAGGGAGAGAGGGGGGAGAGAGAGAAAGAGGGGGGAGAGAGAAAAAGGGGGGAGAGAAAGAGAGAATGAGAGAGGGGGGAGAGTGCCTGAAGGACCCTATCCCGTCACTGGGAGTCCAGGTGCTTCAGCAAGTGGCGCGCTGGATTCGTATTAGTGGTCTGAGAAATTTAAAATTATGAACTTGGTGGTCCTTGAGATCCAAAAGGTTGGGGACCCCTGCTCTGGAGGATTTAAGTAGCTTAACTGTGCTTGCTTGCCAATACCAGAATTACAGAGTTGGAAGGGTCCTTTGGAGGTCTTCTAGTCCAGAGATCTCCAACCTTGGCAACTTTCTCTGCCTGGGCCTGATGCTTCCTGAGAGGCAGGGGGTCTCTCCAAATGGGACCCCCTCCCCAAAAGGCTGGCCCCAAAGCCCTAGCTCAGAGGGCTTCAAACTTGGCAGCTTTAAGACTTGTGGACTTCAACTCCCAGAATTCTCTAGCCAGCATAGCTGGCTGAGGAATTCTGGGAGTTGAAGTCTGCCAAGCTTAAAGTTGCCAAGGTTGGAGATCTTTGGACTAGAAGATAAATGATGGCATAAATGATGACCAGTCAAAAGTGCGAGGACCTGTCAGAAATCACTTTTTTCAGCCCTCTGGGTAGTCCCGATGTGCATATGGACTACTCAGAGGGCTGAAAAAGTTATTTTTGACCGGTCCTCAGACTTTTGACCAGTCCTTGAACTCACGACTGTCCTCACATTTTACGTTTTGTGCCCTATCTTGTCACCGTGGTGAAGAGAAGTAGTGGTGAAATGATTGACACGGTTGTTAAGAATGCCGCAATGGGAATAAATGTGAGGATGGTCATAAGTGCGAGGACCAGTCAAAAGTGCGAGGATCAGTCAGAAATTACGTTTTTCAGCCCTCTGAGTAGTCCCTATGCGCATAGGCACGCCCATCTGGTCACATGACCAGCTAGCCACTCCTACCCAGTCACATGACCAGCTAGCCACACCCATCCAGTCACATGACCACAAAGCCACACCCCAACTAAGCCACGCCCACAGAACCAGTTGTTAAAAAAATTGAATCCCACCACTGCCCTCTTCTAACTAGTTTCTCTTCCTTTTGCTCTTCTTAAGAGGGAATTCTCATATACAGCATTTTTATCATAATAATAGGAATCATAACCAAAGATGTAAAAATAATCCAAGCTTAATTTGGCTGTATAGGATAATGAAAAAGCGGGTTTTATTTTTTCCCACAGGAATCTCTCTATACATTATGATAAGGGTTATAATCTAAAATACCTAGAGGAATCTAGACAGGTCCATATAAGCTTTGCACTGTCTAATCTCTTCAAACCTCACTCCATTGAATAGAATAATATTGAAATGGACTTTACATCCCCAGTTATGTCTTGCCTGAATTCCGCCCCCCCTCCCCCACCACTCAAGGATTTAGGCTGTATTTCCCACAGGATTTAAAACTCATTCTGCCAAAATGGGCTTAGTCCTAATAAAATTAGCATTTTATTAATCCTAATAAAAGTTTCTTGCTAAGACTAATCAGGATTTGGCAGCTTCCAAATATTCATTCTGTTGCATGTTGTGGGTTTTCCCGTCTGACCAGCTTTTCATCCTTCCATCATTTCCAAGGTCAGTAAAATGAGGACTCAGATTGTTGGGGGCAATATGTTGACTCTGTAAAAAGCTTAGAGAGGGCTGTAAAGACCATGAAGTGGTATATAAGTCTAAGTGTTATTGCTACTGCTATTGTGAGGCACATATTTCTTTTTTTAAAAAAAAAATTAAAAATATGCTGCTAAAACTGGTGTTTTTGCCATCGTGTTTGGGTACTAGAGTCTTAGGGAAATGTAGGGTTGCAGAAATGGCCTACAAGGTTTCCCATCTTTGATTTATATAGATTGTAGATTTTTTCTGTTGACTGGAAATGAGAAGGGAAGAAGGAATGAATACACCTTGGGATTCCACTGTGTTCATATGGCCTTTAATATTCAAGAAACAACTTCTGCTGAGGAAACCTCCTGTAACCTCCTTTTTTTTAAAAAAAATTGTTTATTAAAGCTTTTATTATTACACAAAGAAAACAAAAAACACACAAACAGACAAACAAAACACATAAAATAAAATCTTTCATACAAATCGGTTCAGCGTTTCCAGCCTTGAGGTGTCGTTATACATATAAATCATATTTACATTGCGTATTTACATTGTTATTTACATGGAATTAATTTTTGTTTCAATTATGCTAGAACAGTATTGACTATATATTATTTTATACACATAATCATCCTTCTAGCAATGCACAATTTCCGCTTGCTCATCTTAATTTCCTATCCAGCTCTCGCGTTTGCGAGTTTTACTTAGATTTCCTATTCCTTAACCATTCATACCACGGGTCCCATGCACTATAATATTCTGATTCCTCTCTGTCATTTATCTCTAGTGTTAACTTGTCCAATTCGGCACATTCTAGTATCTTTCTGATAATATGATCTTCGGGCGGTATATTATTCTCTTTCCAATATTGGGCAAAAGTAATTCTTGCTGCCGTTATTATATGTATCGCCAGATATTTCTTCTTTCTTGCATTTGATTTTCTGAGGATTCCCAGGAGAAATATTTTAGGGTCTAATTCAAGAGTATCTCCCAAAATTTCCTTCAGCCAATTGCTTATCATCTTCCAAAAGTTTTTCGTTTTGGGGCAGGTCCACCAACAATGATAATACGTACCCTGTTGGTGCCCGCATTTCCAACATTTTGAACTCGCTTTAGGGTATATTTTAGCAATCCTGGCTGGTGCTAGGTGCCATCTGTAAATCATTTTGTACTGGTTCTCTTTAAATGTTGTGGCCTTAGTCATTTTTAAGTTGTTTGTCCAAATTTGATCCCATTCTTCTAGTGTTATAGTCTGTCCAATATTCTTAGCCCATGCTAACATTGTATTCTTTACCGTTTCCTCCGCTAAATCATATTCTACTAAATATTTATACAATTTTGCTAATAATTTGTCATCTGTGCCCATCCAAATTTTATCTAAACCAATCATGCTTATCTCTATTCCTGGGTTCTCCTTATCTTTTTTATATCTTGATTTAATTTGAACGTATGTCCACCATTCTATACTAATACCTTGTTCTTTCAATTCTTCTATTGTTTTAATATTCCCTATCCCATCTAAAATTTCTTTATATCTAGCCGTCTTACCCAGTTCTAAGACATTGGGATATATTATTGCCTCCATTGTGGAGAGCCATCTGGGGATTTTAACATAATGTTTTTTCCTTATCTCTTTCCATGTTTATTTATTTATTTATTTATTTATTTCCAATTTATATACCGCCCTTCTCCCTGAGGACTCAGGGCGGTGTACAGCCAGACATAAAAAACATAAAATATAAATATTAAGACATTTAAAATATATATATAATTTGGCTACAAAATTTAAAACTCACAGACCAATTAAAATATTAAAAATATTTAAAATTTCTTCTTAAGCCAGCCCGGCTTGTTGGAAAAAATGTGTTTTTAGGGCACGGCGGAAGGCACTGAGGTCATGAATTCTCCTAATCTCCGGGGGCAACTGGTTCCAGAGGGTGGGTGCCCCCACAGAGAAGGCTCTCCCCCTGGGAGTCACCAGCCTACATTGTTTGGCTGATGGCACCCTGAGGAGGCCCTCTCTGTGGGAGCGCACGGGTCGATGGGAGGTCATCGGTGACAGCAGGCGGTCTCGGAGATAACTAGACCCTATGCCATGGAGCGCTTTAAAGGTGATCACCAACACCTTGAAGCGCACCCGGAAGACCACCGGAAGCCAGTGCAGCTCGCGCAGGAGCGGTGTTATGTGGGAGCGCCACGCTGCTCCCGTCACTACCCGCGCGGCCGCATTTTGGACCAGTTGGAGCCTCCGGGTGCTCTTCAAGGGGAGCCCCATGTAGAGAGCATTACAGTAGTCTAGGCGGGAAGTGACAAGGGCGTGAGTGACTGTGCACAGGGAATCCCGATCAAGAAAGGGCCGCAACTGGCGAATCAGGCGAACCTGACAAAAGGTCCCCCTGGCTACAGCTGTCAGATGTTCCTCCAAGGACAGCTGCCTATCCAGGAGGACTCCCAGATTGCGAGCCCTTTCTGCGGGGGCTAAAGACTCGCCCCCGATAGTCAGTGATGGAGTCAACTGACTATATCGGGATGCCGGGAACCACAGCCACTCCGTCTTGGAGTGTTGCCATAAGGGTGTCTCTTATTTTGTGTTTATGAAAGTATGTCCTTATTTTTTCCCCTGTTTCCCAAAGATAAAAATGCCAGCCCTTCTGGAGATCATATCCTTCTAGTGTCAATATCCTTTTATTAGTCAAAGTTGCCCAATCTTTTAACCAAATTAAATTTGCCGCTTTATAATATGTCTCCCATATTGGGAGTCTGAGTCCTCCCCTTTCCTTTTTATCTTGCATATCTCTAATTGCGATCCTCGGTTTTTTTCCTCCCCATATGAATTTTCTAGTAATAGTGTTAAGCTCTTGAAAGAATTTTTTATCTAATTTAATTGGCGCAGTTTGAAATAAATACAATAGTTTGGGTAGGATACTCATTTTGATTGCCGAAATTCTTCCTAGGAAGGATATTTGTAATTTTCCCCACTTATCTAGGTCTTGTTTGATGTTTTTAATCAATGGTATGTAATTATCTTCTTTAAGGGCTGAATATCTTTTGGAAACCCAGACTCCCAGATACTTAACTTTCTTGACTACTTTAATTCCCATTAGTTTTTCTAAGGTTCTTATTCGCATTTTAGACATGTTCTTAGTCAGTATTTTAGTTTTAGCTTTATTAAGTTTAAGTCCCGCCACCTCTCCATATTTGCCGAATTCGTCTAATATTTGTATGCCTGATTCCAATGGGTCTTCTATAATTAATGCCACATCGTCCGCAAATGCTTGAATTTTGTAGGTTTCTTTTCTAATTTTGAGACCCTTAATCTGTTTATTCCCTCTAATTTTTTTAATAGGACTTCTAGCGCTAATATAAATAATAACGGTGATAATGGACATCCCTAACTCACCCCCTTCTTAATTGGAAATGGTTTCGTTAATTCCCTGTTAACCAAAATATTTGCCTTTTGCTTCTCATAAATAGTTGTTATTGCTTTTACAAAATTGTGCCCAAATCCCATTTTGCTTATTTGCTGTGTCATGAATTTCCAATTTAAGTTATCAAAGGCCTTCTGGGCGTCTACAAAAATCAGTGCCATTTCCTGGCCTGGGTGATCTTCATAATATTCTACTACATCCAATATCGTCCTTATATTGTTTCTTATTTGTCTCCCTGGGAGGAATCCGGTTTGATTGTTATGTATTATCCTATTCAATACTTTTTTTAACCTTTCTGCCAAAATGCTCATAAATATTTTGTAGTCCGTATTAAGTAAAGAGATTGGTCTGTAGTTCTTTATGGAGTTTGTATCTGTCCCTTCCTTGGGGAGGAGTGTGATGTACGCCTCCCTCCATGATTCTGGTATTTTGGATTTTATTAGAACTTCATTAAATATTACTAACATTTTTGGGAGCAAAATATCTTCTAATTCTGAGTTTTGATATAATTCCCCATGGAATCCGCCTGGGCCCGGTGATTTGTTCTTTTTGAGTTTAGAGGTTACCATCTTTAACTCTGCCATTGTGATTTCCTTATTTAGTAATTCCTTCTCCTCTTCCTCAATTTGTGGGAGCCCTTCTTCCAATAAATATTGTTCTATTTTCCCTTCAAGTATCTCTTCCTCTTCATACAGTGTGGCATAATATTCATGAATTAATTCCAGTTTCTCCTCCTCCTTATTTACTATATGGCCTTCAGAATTTTCTAATTGGTATATTATCCCTTTTTCTTTTTCTTTCTTTAATCTGTATGATAGCCATCTCCCCGGTTTGTTAGCATTTTCAAAATAATATTGTTTGGTTCTTTTAATTTCATATGCTAGGTTTTCTTGATCCATTATATTTATTTTGTGATGGATGATCATCCAATTTTGTTTTGCTAGTTTGTTATCTGGAGTTTGTTGAATTTCCTTCTCTGTTTCTCTCAATTCTTCCAGTAATACCCTTTGGCTTTCTCTTTTTTCCTTATTTTTGTATGCACTATATGCAATGGCGAGTCCTCTTAGAAAGGCCTTCATGGAGTCCCATATTATCACTCGTTCCGTCGGTTCTTTTTCATTTCTTTCAAAAAAATCCTTTATCTCTTTCTTTAATTTTTCAACATTTTGTTTATCTCGGAGAAATTGTGTATTCAGTCTCCATCTTATGTTTCCCCTCCTGTATTTTCTTTTCCACTTAATTTCCAACGGGTTGTGGTCTGCCCATGTATTGGGTAAGATCTCAGCTGACAAGATATCCATTCTGAGGTTTCTGCTTACCCACATCATATCGATTCTCGACCAGGGTTTTTTTGGATTCGAATAAAAGGTATATTGTTTTTTATGTGGGTTTAAGGTTCACCAAATATCTATTAAATTTAATTCATCAATTAGTTCAAAGAAGGATTTTGGTATGCTTTTTCCTTTTTGGCCTTTGGGGCTTTTATGGTCTTTATTTGGGTCCACAACTCCATTGAAGTCCCCAATAATGCATATATTATTATTATTTTCCATTGTACTAATTATTTCTCTCAGTTTACTATAAAAATTACTCAAATTTTTGTTCGGGGCATAAATGGATATAAGTAGAATTGGATTAGCATCTCTCATAATTTCCACAGCCAATATTCTGCCCTTAGGGTCTGTATATTTTAACTCTGATTTTATTTACTTATTGATATATATAGCTACCCCTCTCTTTTTTCTCTCTGCTAAGGATGTGTATAGGTTCCCGAGTTTCTTATATTCCAAATATTTTTCGTTTTCCTTTTTGATATGCACATCTTGTATGCATATTAAGTCCAAATTTTGTTTAGCTAATTTTGTAAAAAAAAAATTCTCTTTTTGTAGTCATTCAGTCCATTTACATTTATTGATAATAACTTCCAATCCATTTTCGAATTTGGTGTCGATCTACTACTGTTTCGCTTGGGTAGCTCTCTGCGGTCTTAGTTTTTTCTTTCCTTCTTTGTTTTCTCTCTCCTCCATTTCCTTTTCCTCCGATGATCCTTCCTTCGACCCTCTCCATTGTGTAAGGTCTTCCTCCGTGGTGGCCCCTCCCAGTTCTTCCTTGCTGCTCAGATCTTCTTCCGTTCCTTTCAGCTGGTCCATGAATTCCTGGGCCTCTACCAAGCTGTTTATCTTTATCTTCTTCCCTTGCCAGGTTATCAGCATCCCTTCTGGCAGGGTCCATCGAAAAGGGGTATTTCTTTTATTTAATTGCAATGCCAAGAATCTGTAGTCCCTTCTTACTTCTCTCACTCTCCTCGGGACTTGTTTCAATACTATCACCTCCTTACCCTTGTATTTTATTGTTTCTCCTTTCGCTACATTATAAAAAATATCCTTAACTTTTCTTCGGGCAAACCTTATATGCACTTCTCTCGGAAGTTTATTATGTCTTGCATAATTTGTTTGAACCCTATATACTTCATCTTTTATTATTTGGTCCGTATCTTGCTGTAGAATTTCTCCAATCAGTTCTGCCATAACTTGGCCCAGGTTTTCTTCTTTCTCCTCAGTGATGTTCTGGAAGCGCAAGTAGAAAGATGCTTTATCCATTTCCAGCTGCATAACTGAATCTTCCCGGTCCCTGTTCTGCGCCATTAATTTTTGATCTACCGCGTCTAGGTCCCTTTCTTGTTGTTCGATCTTAGTTTCTATTTTCTTTATTTTTTGTTCATTTACTTGTATTGCTTGCTGGAAATCATTCATTTTTTGATCTATACTTTTTATATCTGTTTTCAGTTCTAAATGGTTATTAATCATCTTCTCCTGCATCATAAGCATCGTTTCCTGAATCGATGTTAGCGATAGTTGCATTGCTTGCATAGTAGGTATCATAGTTGCAAGGCTTTCTGTAGATTTTTATGTTGCGGGGGATGACATTGTAATTGTTGGATTTGAGGTGTTTGGCGTTGTTTTTTTTCCTGTTTTAATTACTGTGGCTGCGTAACTTGTCATCTCACTCAGAATTTTTACTTGCTCTTTTATAATCCTGTCTATGTTTTTCCAAATAGTCATCCACTAATTTCCCTTTCTTGTTATTATACGTATTTCTTATTAGACTATTACAAGTATCACTGGTATTTCACTATTCACTCTGATTGTTCGATCTATTCTATCAGTTAATACGTTTGTCCAGTAAAGCTGCCTAATTTGCCTGTCAGTTAAGGGTTTCTTATTTCTTAATACTGATTAAGGTTGTGCCATTCAACTATAAATCCCCTGCAATTCTTTGGTAAGTGGTCTTATCTCATAAGTTATGTCTTTAGTATCAGATATCCCACTACATATAATTCAGTTGTAATTCCACTATAAAATATTCTTATATTAGATATCTAATATTTCAATCAATTTCAAGTATCAATTAAATATGTTCTTATTACAATAGCGACTGTTTATATATGTAAATAATTAAGTGATTAGATAACTTTTTGACTTAATTAATTATACAATAACTTGTTATTCCTTATATTAGTCATTATAAATGTAAATATAATATAATCAATATAAATATAGTTCTCAAACTTTCTGATTAATAGAATTAATTTAAATATAAATAAGGATTGTGGACAATATATCAAGTAATAAAAAAGAGAAAAAATTATTATAACTTATTATTAAGTGTTTCTTAAAGTTAATATGCTAATATCTAATAATTTTAAAAGGTACTGATATAGGCTTAAATATAAATCAATCTAATAGCAATCTAATATAAATACAAATAACTATGCACCAATTTGTTAATACTTATAATGGATTTGGGGGGAGAGAGAGGGAACAAGAGAAAAAAAGAAAAAAGAAAAGAAGAGGGTGTTAAAAAGAAAGGAGGCAGGATAAAAGGGTAGAGAGAGTTAATTAATTTTTGATTGTTTGATTGCTTGTCGCCCTCACTTATCAATGTCCAGAGGGAGGGAGTGAATTGCCAGGGTATTTGACTCAGTTCAATTCAAATCAGTGTCCTAGTTTCATTCGGAGCCTTCACTCGTATCCTCTGGAGGTTCTCCCCGTCGCTCTGGCTGCTCATTAGTCCTCTTGTTGGTTTTTCAAGATGGGAGCGCTTCCTGTCTGAAGTTGTCAGCACTCCTTTCACCCATCTGCAGCCTCATCTTCTCGCACCTCCAAACTCCTCCTCATGGTCTTTCCCGTCAAATTCGTTCTCTTTCTACTACTGCCCCCGCTCTGTCTTACGATTATCTCCACTCCGATCTCTCGCCGGCCATTCCGAGATCCGCTCGTTGTCTTTCTTGTCTTCTCTTTCAGTCGCCACCTGGTTCCGATCTGCTTTCTCTGCCCGATCCAGCCGGCTCGCTCAAGGTAGCATTTGGTATGCATTGGGGCAGCGGTATGAATGTTCTTTGGCACCCTCTTGCCGGAATTCCTTGCTTCCTGCTTTGTTGACTAGTGAGGCTTTGGGTCCACCATTGAACAGCAGATGCGCCGCGTTGGTTCGGCAGTGAAAACCGGTCCAGCAGAGTGGTTTTGCGATTGCCCGCGGAGCCCTTCAAGCTCCAACGCCTCGAAGGGTCCCCAAAACGCAGTGAATAGTGGTGTTGGGAGAGAGCGATCGCTCTTACCACACCATGTCACCTTGATCCTCAACCTCCTGTAACCTCCTGTAACTATACAGGTACCAGGGGTCAGCAACCTGCAGCTCCAGAGCTGCATGTGGCTCTTTTATCCCTCTGCTATGGAGAGAAGCGGCCAACACCACTGCTGTTGCTGCCTCCATGGCCTGCCCACTTCTCTCATAGCACCTTGTGCAGCACAGTTAAATTTAGTGTACTTTACAATGGGGGAGACAGAGTCCCCTCCTCTTCTTGGAGCCCATTATGATGCAAAGCTACAATGCGATTCTGCCCCACTTGTCCCTGGCAACAGCAGTGGCATCGGCCATGGTGCAGTACAGGCCAGTGTTTTGGGGAAGAGAGCAGGTCATGTGTCTCCTCGAGTGACTGAGGCATGCCCAGCACCAACAAGGGCTGGAAGAAGCACCTGCGAGATCCAGCAAGAGATGAGGTGCCAGAGAATCAGAATCACAGAGACAGAGAGAGAGACAAGAGACACACACACAGAGAGAGAGACAAGAGAAAGAGAGAGAGAGAGAGACAGAGAGACAGAGAGACAGACAGAGACACACAGAGAGAGAGAGAGAGAGAGACAGACACAGAAAGAGAGAGACAGAGAGAAAGAGACAGAGGGAGAGGGAGAGAGAGAGAGAAAGAGAGAAAGAGAGAGAGAAAGTGTCAGGTTACAATGTCATCTCAAATAAATTGCATTTCCAAACAAATAGTCTTTGATGAAATCTTTCATTTATTGAGTACAACGAACCGTCCCCAACTCCATCGTAGCCGGCACTGACCCTCTGATCCCAAATCCTTCCCTTTCCATTCCCCAATTCTCAGCGTCTCATTGGCCATCTTCCAAGTCACTCTCCCCATCTCTACTACTTCATGTCATAGGAATGTCCCCCCTCCCATCCCATCTCCTAGGGGATATTATCTACAAGTAAAAATAAGTAGGTGAAAAGTCAAGCATCTCCTTCTTCTCTTCATGTCAGCACTAGAGTGAACGTAGTTTGGAGTGCTGACAGAAAGGTGAACAACACACCCGAGGCCGGGTGTGGCAAGAAGTGGCTGGGAGGGAGGGGTGAGGTGGGACCAGGCAGGGCAAATAATTTAACAACAGGTTCTCTGCCCTAATGACCAGCTGGGTAGGCATGTGACTAGGAGATACTGAGTGACATCGTGTTGGCCACACCCACCCAGTCACACCAGTTGTTAAATTATTGGCTCCCCGTGTTTTCTTTTCTATGGAAATGGATCCAAATGGCTCTTTAAGTGTTTAAGGTTGCAGACCCCTGGCCTATACCAATTGGAGTAGCCTTAATTTAATAGAGTTTAAAATCATGCTACAGGGCAGAGAGAACTAATACACTTATCCATGCTGTCCTTTCCTTCATCTATAGGTGGCACATGTCAATATTGATTTCTACCATATTATGAAAAAATGACAGCTCAAATGTCCCCAGTGACAATGCAATCTCTTTGGTCCCTTAATCATTCTTCCTGCCAAATTGTGTGATCCAATCACTGAAAGGCTGGGATCATGGCAACATTCTGGTTTTTCAGTTGGAGAAAAGTAATTTGGCCTGTTCCTCTTAATACAATATCTAGGAAGAAAACAACTTCATTTCTGTCATTTGCTGAACTGCTGGATTTTGTGCATCTTTGTGGTACATCAATGCAAATGGAAAAGGGTCAAACCTTTTTGGTGATCCATGGATGCCAATATTCAATAACTGAAAAAGATAGCTATAAGTTCCATAATGCATAGAGCCCTCCTATGCCCTTTATAAATGAGCGTAAATAGGATGTGGCAAGTAGAACATGTCACATAAGGGTATGAACCAGTGGTGGGTTGCTCCCAGTTCGCAGCGGTTCCTGCAAGCCGGTAGCAGTGACGATATGATGTCACCGAACCAGTTCTTCCCCCCCCCCCGCCCCTCCACCCCCACATTATTCTTACCCTTTATTTGGCCCCACTCCCAATCTATTGCTGCCTCCTGAGTCCCAGCTGATGGCTAGAGGGGAAAAAAAGCTGTTTAAACTCTTGTCATGGGGCTTCAAAGGGCCACCCTACAGCTGACCAGTGTTAAAAGAAAACAAATGAGTAGATATGCTAGGGAAAAAGCGAAACTGAAAGTAAAGCAGGGTCTTTGCTGCAATGTGACAAAATGAGGCAGGGAGAGATTTCTTTTTCTTTTTGCTCACCAAAAAAGGTAGGTGCAAACAATGGGAAATTTAGGGCAAAAGAGGAGAGTTCAAGTTTTTAAAACACAAAAGAAAAAAAGCTCTATTTAACTAGGGAATTGTAATAATTGAGATACTATTAATTGTATATTGTGTTGAAAGCAGAAATGGTTAAGTTGTGGTTTGGAAAAATATATGGGGGAAATTATTTGGTTTATTATTATTGGTAAATATAATTAATTGATTTGTAAGAAATTGGATTGCATGGAAATAATTGGAATATTCATGTTCATATTGATTAATATACAAAAAAGATAGTTATATAACTAATTGATTTATATTAAAATGTTGAATTTGTATTAAACAACTGTAATATTACATAATTAAGCAATGTGAGGATTGATATAAAAATAGATGACAATGGGAAGGAGTATAATATAGAATAGAAGTGAAAAATTGAATTTGATTAAGATTAGAAATGAGGATGAAGGGCAATATTGGTTTTTTTAAAAAATAGATGAGGAATAAATATGGCAAAAAGGAAATATAGAAATTGTAAATTTAAGTGAAATGACTAAACACTGTTTAAATTTGTGAACCTGCCAAATACTCTGTTCAAAGAAAATATATTGTATGTTTGTATGTGTGTTTCTAATTATTGCTATTTATTCATATTTGTTCTCTTTTATTCTTTAAAGTTTAACAATTCATTCTTTATCTTAATATCTTTATATTTGTTTGGGGTTGCCTTTCTTCCCTTTCATCTTTTTTATTGTACAGCAATCTTTCTCCTCAAACCTACCACCTCTCTCTTTTCTTTCCTTCTTACTTTCTCTTCCCCCCTCTTCTTCTCCTCCCTACTTCCTCTTCCTTTCTCCTTCTTCTCCTCTCTTCTTCCCTCTCTTACCCTCACTCCTACTCTAATTTCCCTTCCCTTCCTTCCTTCCTTCTCTTCCTTCCCTCTCTTCTCCTTCCTTCATCCCTCTCTATTGCTATATCCTTTTGTGCATATGGATTACTCAGAGGGCTGAAAAAGTTATTTTTGACTGGTCCTCGCACTTTTGACCAGTCCTCGAACTTACGACTGTCCTCACATTTTATGTTTTTTGCCCTATCTTGTCACCATGGTGAAGAGAAGCAGTTGTGAAATGAGTGACATGGTTGATAAGAATGCTGCACGGACATAAATCTGAGGATGGTCATAAGTGTGAGGACCAGTCACTTGTCAGAAATGACTTTTTTCAGCCCTCTGAGTAGTCCCTATACACATAGCCATGGCCACCCAGTCACATGACCAGCTAGCCACGCCCACCCAGTCACATGACACCCCAAGCCACACCCTCAAAATAAGCCACGCCCACAGAACCAGTAGTAAAAATTTTAGAACCCACCCCTGGTATGAACATTTCAACTAGCTGACATTTTAAAAAATTATTGAACAGTTACTCACCATGCACATGTTTTCTGTATAATGATATTTTATTCATATAACAATAAAGGACTAAAAATACTAATGAAATATAGGGAGGCCATAATATATCACAAACCTCTTTTTGCAAACTCAGAAAATGTCAGCCTCTGCTTTCATTGCTTGCTTGCTTGGCTGCCATTGTAACAGGGGGAGGGGGGAGCTATTGGAATGCCTGGGAGTGGGGAAGTGAGCTGGTGGAGAAGAGAAGAGAAAGTTTTCTTCAGCGTTTTCATTGAAGCTGATAACAACTCAAGGTCGACCGTCATGGCATAGCAGGAGGATGGCACCATCAACATTGCACTCCACATGACCCCTGGGGGGAATGTGGATTGGATAATTTTCACTGGACTGTTGGGGGAAGGATTTGGGGGATGCTTTCTATATGTAATTTTTGCGCCTTTTGCCTCAGACCTTGCTTTTCTTTGGTTGCATTCAGTTCATACGCAGTAAAAGTACCTTTCTCTATGAAAATGGAGTCGGGGGTTTTCTTTCTTGAGTGTTGAAAAGAAGCACACCTGACATTAAGCAAGGTCTGCTTTTAACAGCCATCCCGGAAAAACTACCGTGGGGGCTGAGCAAATAATGTCTGACCAAGACAGCGACCAGGAACAGATGGGAGCGGCCAGCTCAGCAACTCCATCATCACACCCTGCCTGGGAGGCATCGGACTGGATGGCTAATTTACAGCTGGAGAAAAAGCTGGAGAGAGCCAAATGGTTGCTGGGTGTGGGGAGGTTACCGGAACTGGAGAAGACCCCCCAAGGAGTAACAACTACCAGATGCTGAGGTGGAGAGGCTGCCTGGCAGCAAGAGCAAAAAGAAAATCTTCTGGTCACACAAGCCCTGCAAATATTGAGAGAGGCTGAGGAGAGCCGGAAAGCCCGGGAAAGGTATGCATGCCCTGCCAGGAGGGAAGATGAACACCCCAGGGGTGGAACGGAGGCTGCTACTGGTGTGGAAGAGAGATCCCAAGCCGGGGAAGAGACAGCTCAGGCCTCTGGAGCTCAAGCGGCTGCTGCAGCCCAGGGCCCCCTGGCAGGACAGGCACCGCCACAGAGGCGAAGCAAGCCCAAAATTCCCTTGCTATCAGTAAGATACGGGGGAGACCCAAAGAAGCTGGGATTTTTTCTAACCCAAGTGTGGAACCACATGCAGGACTGGGGGGAGGATTTCCTCTCAGATGCCGCACACATGAGGTACGTTACCAAGGCCCTGGAGGGGGTTGCAGCTGAGTGGATGGTGGGACTCCACAATGAAAATTCCCCCTTGCTGAGGAATTATGATCAATTCATGGCAGCTCTCAGAACACGTTTTGAGGACCCATTAGCCGAGTGAAGGGCAAGAATTAGAATGAAGGCCATTCACCAGGGACGGAGATTGGTGATGGAGTACACCCAGGAGTTCCGCAAGTTGGCACCCTACATGAGAGAGTGGTCAGAAGTGGCCCTGCTGGAGAGCTATAAAGATGGGTTAAATGAGGATGTCTTCAAGGATTGCTGCTCCCGAGGGGCCCCTAGGGATCTGCAGAGCTGATACGTGTTGGCCGCGGATGTGGAGATCGACTTGGCCCAAGATCGTTTCCACGGTGGGTGCACCTGGAATCAATCACCCTCCTCATTCCACAAGGGGGAGCCAAAGGCCACAATGGGAACAGCAGGATCAAAACCAAAATCCTCTGTGTGTTTCAAATGTGGAAAGGAGGGCCATCAAGCCGCTGAGTGCTTCTCCAAGCCTGGACCCAAGGCAACCTCTACTGGAGGAAAGAGAGCCGATAAAGCACCTGCGAGAGCCTGCAAAACTACCCTAAAAGGAGTAGAAGTTGTTGCTCACCTGAAGCAGGGTGAGTTTAGAACTCCAACCATTGCTGATGACAGTGAAACCAAAACCGATTCCGATGAGGACCTCCTGGTAAGTCAGAATGGGGGCCCCATGACCATTCCAGTAGAACTAAAAGTACCATCCAGCAGGGCCCACGGGCAGATGCTAGCCCTTCTAGATTTGGGATGCACCAGGTGTGTCATCAGCCCAGACATTGTAGAACAGATAGGTCTAAGACTAAAAATGATGAAAGGGCCCATCACGTTCTGTCAGCTAGATGGATTGGTGGCTGGGGGGGCCAGCCCATTTTGTAACTGAACCAATCGAGATGAGGATGGGTGATCACCTAGAGACTCTGAGTTTTATTGTGGCCCCGGGCATGGAACAGCCCCTCCTACTTGGGTTGCCCTGGCTCTGAAAATGGAACCCGCACATAAACTGGAAAACGGGCGTATTGCGCATCTGCTCCAACCAACAAGAGAAGAGAGGGGAGGACCCCCATTGCATGGCCGAAGCAGTGAGCAAGGGGGCAGCAACTGCGACAGACCACATTGTGGGGGAAGAAAAGATCCCAAAAGAGTACCGGGACCTCCGAGAGGTGTTCAGTGAAAAGGCATCAGATGTGCTGCCCCACCACCGGCCAATGGACTGTACCATTGAAATCTTCCTTGGGGTAAAACTCCCTAAACCAAAAATCTACCCCATGACCCCCCTGGGAGTTGGGGGAACAATGAGACTTTATCGACAAAACCCTAAAACACAGTTTTATCCAACTGGCTAAGCCACGGGTAGCCGCGCTGGTACTATTCCAGGAAAAGTAGGATGGGTTTTTTCTTCTTGTGGTCGATTATAGAAACTTAAATGCCATTTACATAGAAAACGTCTATCCCCTGCCCCTCGTGGAGGACATGTTAGCCCACCTGGGCAAAGGGAAGATTTTTACAAAACTGGACTTGCGGGAGGTGTATTATAGAGTTTGGATTAAAGAAGGTGATGAATGGAAAACGGCTTTCAACTGCCCGCTCAGATGCTTCCAGTTTCAGATGCTCCCTTTCGGACTGCAAGGAGTCCCTGCCATTTTCATGCAACTGATTAACGAAGTGCTTCATGAACACCTGTACAAGGGGGTGCTGGTCTACCTTCATGACATTCTTATTTACACCGAGACCATGGACGACCACGTAAAATTGGTGAGGGACGTCCTGAAGAAACTTAGAGCTGCTGAACTGTATGCTAAACTGTCAAAATGAGAATTCCACCAAACTAAAATTGACTATCTGGAGTACCGCATCTCACATGAGGGGATAGAAATGGATCCAGAAAAGGTCCAGGCCATGTTGGAATGGGCTCCCCCATGCACCTGCAAACAACTACAAAGCTTCCTGGGTTTTGCTAATTTCTATCGACAGTTCATCCCCTCGTTCACAAAAAATGCATTACCAATTACTAACCTTCTGAAAACGAAAGGAGAAGAGAGGCCAAACCTTTCCAGGCTCTCGAGTGGACTATGGACTGTCAGGCGGCTTTTGAGAAACTGAAACGACTGTTTGCTGCTGAACTGGTCCTTAAACATCCTGACATGGAAGCCCCCTTTGTTGTTCAGGCTGACACCAGCGATGTGACCATTGGGGCAGTGTTACTCAAAAAAAAATACAGAGGGAAAGCTGCAACCCTGTGCCTATACCTCTTGGAAATTATCAGAGACTGAGAGGAGGTGGGTCATATGGGAGAAAGAGGCTTTTGCTGTTTGTTGGGCACTGTTAACGTGGAGACATTTCCTTGAAGGGGAAAGCACCCATCTGAGGTGTGGACTGACCACAAAAACTTAGAAGCTTTGAAAACGCCACGAAAGCTGTCCCCCAAGCAAGTCTGCTGGGCTCAGCACTTTAAACAGTTTAATTTTCCCCTGTGATACCTTCCTGGAGGAAAGAACTTTATGGCAGATGCTCTTTCAAGACTGCCTCAATATAATAGTGTTAGAGAGGAAGTGATTCATCTGATTATCCCCTCGAAACAGCTGGCAGCACCAGTGGTTACTAGAGCCCAGGCAAAGGCAGATCCAACTTTGTCTGGCGAATTGAGCAAGCAGCTGAGAGAAGCTCTAAAAACCAACAAGTGGTTTTTGGCCCACTCAAATGAGTGTACATTTTGAGAGGGGCTCGTCTGGGTGGGAGCTAAGCTGTATGTTCCCGCCAGCCTGAGAGGGACAGTATTACAATATGCCCATGATGCTAAAGACGCTGGGCATTTTGTGAAGACATTACACCTAGTTAAACAACAATTCTGGTAGCCAGCCCTGAAGAAGGACATAGAAGCATACGTGGTGAGCTGTCCCATATGTGCTTCAGCAAAGAGACCTCCTGGGAAGCCACCTGGACTGCTTCAGAGTTTTGCCAGACTGGGAGCCCCATGGAAGGAAATCTCCATGGATTTTATTGTGTAATTGCCTGAAAGTGGGGGGAATACAGTTATTTGGGTGGTTACTGATTTGTTCTCGAAACAAGTGCATTTTATCCCATGTCCCAAGATCCCTTCTGCTAATACGCTAGCTGTCAGCCACCGCCTTACTGCTTGGCTGCCATAGAAAGGGGGAGGGGGGTGTGGGCTATGTGGGGAAAAGTGAAACCTTACTTAGATGAAAGTCTGCTTAGAAGGGGAAAACGAAACTGCTGTTATCAGGTCAACTGTCGTGACATTCCTGATTGATGACGCGGCCAGACGTGCTTCCACCTGACCCCTAGAAGACCTGTGGATTGGGTGATTTACGATGGACAGTGGGAGGGGATGATTTGTATATACAGGTTTCGCATGTATATTCTTTAGTTTCAGCTTTGCTTTGGTTGCGTTCATTTCTATACCAGTAAAAGTACAGTTCTTCATAACAATGGAGTCTGGCTCTTTCTTTCCTGGATTTTGAAGGAAGCATACCTGACATTAAGCTGAAACTCACTTTCCAGCCATCCCGGATAAACACCGAGGGGGCTGAAACCAAAATTATGTCTGATCAGGAGGTTGAGGAAGAACAGATGGGAGCGTATGGCTCTGCAATGACCTCACTTCATGCAGAAAGAGAGGCAACCGAAAGGATGGAAGAAATGAGGCTGAGAGAGGAATCTGAGGATGCCAGATGGTCGGTAGGAGTGGGAAGGTTGCCGGAACAGGGGAGGACACCCTGGGGAGTGACCAGCTCCAGACCCCGCAAGGGGGAAGCAGTATGGATGCAAGAGCAAAAGGAAAGCCTTATGCTGGCACAGGCATTACAACTCATTCGCAATGTTGAAGAGAGCTGGAAAAGCCGTGAGTCTTATGGGTTCTCTGTGGGGAAGGGAGGAGATTACCCCAGGGAAGAGCCAGGAGAAACAGCATGTGGGGGTGGAGAAGAGGAAACTGGAGGAGAAACATTTCAAACCTCTGGGGGTCAAGTGAGAGATGCCCCCAGGGGCCCGCAGCCTTACCGGTTCCCCCCCCCCCCCC
>WNWU01013765.1:6155131-6248114 GCA_012654045.1 Ptyas mucosa | reverse complement strand
AGAGATGCAGCAGCCCAGGGGCCCCCAGCCTTGCTGGTTCCCCCCCCACCGCCAACGGAAAAAACCAAAAATCCCCCCCCTGACCGGAAAATATGATGGGAATCCGAAGACCCTGGGGCTTTTCCTGACCCAAGTCTGGAACCACATGCAAGATTGGGGGGAAGATTATTTATCAGATGCAGCCCAAGTGGGATGCGTCACAACCGCTCTAGAGGGAGTAGCAGCTGACTGGATGGTGGTCCTCCACAATAACAACTCCCCCCTGCTGAGAAATTATAATCAGTTTATGGCAGCTCTTAGGAGGCAGTTTGAAGACCACCTAGCTGAGCGGAAGGCGAGACTCAGAATGAAGGGTATCCGGCCTGATCAGTGGCAGAATACACCCAAGAGTTTCATGAGTTAGCACCCTACATGACAGGATGGTCAGAAGCGGCCGTATTAGAGAGTTTCAAAGATGGGCTAAATGATGAAATATACAAAGACTGCAGAGCCCGGGGGGGTCCCCAAAGACTTGCAGTGTTGGTATATAGTGGCTGAGGATGTGGAAATCGAGCTGGCCCGAAGCCGACTCCGAGGAAGCAGTGCGAAAGATCCGTCATCCTATGCCTATCGCAAAGGAACACCAAAGACAGCCGCGGGGAGGGCAGAATTCAAACCAAAATTGAAGCCCTTCACATGTTTCAAATGTGGAAAAGAAGGCCATCGAGCTGCCGAGTGCTTCTCCAAACCAATGCCAAAATCTACCGCCCCAGGTCCTAAGAAGGCTGACAAAGCACCCATAAAAGCTTGCGCAACCGCTCTGGAAGGAGAAGTCATTGAGTTCGCTCCCTGTAACCAGGGTAAGCTGGGAACTCCGACCACCGCAGAGGACAGCGGAACGGACTCCGACTCCGACCCTGGCGATCTGGTGAGTCATACCGAGGACCCCATGCTCATCCCCATAGAACTAAGGGTGCCATTCACGGGGACACAGGCGCAGATATTAGCCTTATTAGACTCTGGGTGCACCAGGTGCATAATCAGCCCGAAAGTGGTGGAGAAAATGGATCTAAGGTTTAAAATGTTAAAAAGACCCATTGCATTCTGTCAATTAGACAGATCAATAGCGGGAGGGGCCCCAGCTACTTTTGTGACCGAAACGATTGAGATGCAGTTGGGGAATCACATAGAGACCCTCAGGTTCATTGTGGCCCCTGGCATGGAACGGCCCCTCATACTTGGACTACCCTGGCTCCGTAGATGGAACCCACGGGTTAATTGGAAGACGGGGGTTTTGCGCATTCGCACCAAAAATCCGGGACTAGGAAAGGAAGAAAAACCCCTAGAGGATGGGACAAAACCCAAAAAGGCAGAAGTGTCCATAGGTCACATTGAAGGGGAGGAAAAGATTCCAAAAGAGTACTGGGATCTTCGTGAAGTTTTTAGCGAGAAGGCTTCAGATGCACTACCCCCTCATAGAACTATGGACTGTACCATTGAAATTCTGCCCGGGGTGAAGCTCCCTAAACCCAAAATATACCCCATGACCCCCCGAGAACTGGGGGAACTGCGGAACTTCATTGATAAGAATTTAGAGTGGGGTTTTATTCAACCAACCTGACCCAGGGTGGCGCCGCCAGTATTGTTCTGGGAAAAGAAAGATGGCTCCTTTCATCTCATAGTCGACTATCGAAACCTCAACGCGATTTGCGTGGAAAACGTGTACCCCTTGCCACTCATGAAAGACATGTTAGCCCACTTAGGGAAGGGAAAAATTTTCACCAAACTGGACTTACGAGAGGCATACTATCGAGTGAGAATCAAAGAGGGGGATGAATGGAAAATGGCATTCAATTGCCCCTTGGGATGTTTCCAATTTAGGGTGCTCCGTTTTGGACTACAGGGAGCCCCTGCTGTGTTCATGCAATTGATCAATGAAGTACTGCATGAGCATCTGTACAAGGGGGTGCTGGTCTACTTGGGTGACATTCTTATCTACTCTGAGAACATGAACGACCATGTGAAAGTGGTGCGAACTGTCCTGAAAAAACTCAGGGCTGCTGAACTATATGCCAAACTTTCTAAGTGCGAGTTCCACCAAAGCAAAATTGACTACCTTGAGTATCGCATATCGCATGAGGGAATCGAGATGGATCCTGGTAAAGTCAAGGCTGTGATGGAATGGGCCGCGCCACTCACCCGCAAGCAACTACAGAGTTTCCTGGGATTTGCTAACTTTTATAGACAATTTATCCCCTTTCGCCAAAATTGCACTACCCATAACCAATCTTCTAAAGACAAAGGGTGAATTAAAACCAAAGCCTTCTCGGCCTCTTGAATGGACTATGGAGTGTCAAGCGGCATTTGAAAAGTTGAAATGGCTGTTTGCTGCTGAACCAGTTCTCAAACACCCGAACATGGAAGAACCTTTCGTAGTACAGGCGGACGCTAGCGACGTGGCTGTGGGGGCAATACTTCTGCAAAAGAACGCCGAAGGGAATTTGCAACCCTGTGCTTACACATCCCGGAAATTGTCAGAAACCGAAAGGAGATGGGCCATATGGGAGAAGGAAGCTTTTGCAGTGCGATGGGCTTTGTTAACATGGAGACAATTTCTGGAAGGGGCCAAGCATCCGTTCGAGGTTTGGACTGACCACAAAAATTTAGAAGCGTTGAAGACACCGCGTAAACTGTCACCAAAACAAGTTCATTGGGCCCAGCACTTCAACCAGTTTAATTTCACTCTGCGATATCTTCCTGGAGGGAAGAATTTCATGGCAGATGCACTCTCCAGTCTGCCTCAATACAACAGCACAAAGAAGGAGGTGGTGCGACCTATCATCCCTTCGACACAACTAGCAGCGCCAATAACTACCAGGGCACAAAGAAGGACTGATCTGGCCCTCTCAGGCGATTTGCTTCAAAGACTACGTGAAGCCCTGAAAATGGACGAATGGTTTAAAACCTACTCAAATGAATGCACCCTCCGTGATGGACTACCCTGGGTTGGAGATAAATTGTATGTTCCTGCCAGCTTAAGAACAACAATATTGCAGTACGCCCATGACGCCAAGGTGGCGGGACATTTTGGTTTTGTTAAAACTTTGCAACTCGTCAAAAGACAATTCTGGTGGCCTGCACTCAAAAAGGACATTGAGGTATACGTAGCAAGCTGCCCGGTGTGTGCCTCCGCTAAAAGACTTCCAGGGAAGCCCCTGGCTTGCTTCAAAGTGTGGCAAGGCCGAATGCCCCTTGGAATGAAATATCCATGGATTTTATTGTTGACTTACCAGAGAGTGAGGGGTGCACAGTCATTTGGGTAGTGACGGACTTATTTTCCAAACAAGTGCATTTCATCCCTTGTTCTAAAATTCCTTCAGCAAAAACCCTTGCCAAATTGTTCATTCGACATGTTTGTCGATTGCATGGAGCTCCAAAATATATAATTTCAGACAGAGGTGTACAATTTACTTCCAAATTCTGGAAGGGGTTTTTAAAGTTGATAGGCTCTGCCCAGGGCTTAAGCTCCACCCACCACCCCCAGACAAATGGGGCTTGCGAGAGACCCAATAGCGTGCTAGAACAGTACCTGAGATGCTACATAAATTACCAACAAGTCTACTGGGTGGACTTACTACCATTTGCAGAGGTGGCCTATAATAACTCCATCCATAGCAGCACCGGGTTCACTCCATTTAAGGTAGCATCGGGCCAAGACTTTGTTCCTATCCCCGAGCTTCCTCAGGATGACCCACAGAATCCTTCCTTGATTGAGTGGATTGAACAACTTAGAAGTACTTGGGCAGTAACTCGAAAAGCATTAGATGAGGCCCACCAAGCACATAAATCTCAAGCTGACAAAAAAAAGGCATTCGGCACACGTGTATGAAGTGGGTGATAGGTTCATCTTTCCACCAAATATTTGCAGACCTCTCAAAAATCTAAAAAACTTGGCCCTAAGTATGTGGGCCCTTTTCCCATCACTAGACTTATTAATGCAGTCACAGTTGAATTGGAGCTACCTAAAACCTTGAGATGAATCCACCCTGTGTTTCATGTTAGTTTACTAAAACCAGAACATTTGTCTCCTTTGCGTCCAGGTCAGGACCCTCCCCCCATCCCCATTTTAATGGAAGGGGAGCAACATTTTGAAGTTAAAGAGATCCTGGACTCCAGAAAGCACCACGGTAAGGAGCAATATCTGGTGGCCTGGAAACATTTCCCATTATCGCAAGCTGAATGGGTGAATAAACGTGATGTCCGGGCACCAAAGAAAGTACAATTGTTAAAAATTAAAAGATAGAGATCAAATGCAAGCATGTTTATCCTGGGATAAAGTACATATTTGGCTAGAAAAGAGGAAATTATAAATTAAGATATAAATTAAACTAAACTGAAAAGCTTAATAGAGAGAACTCTATGTTATACAAGTAAAGTGAGGTTGGGTCGACCTAAGGACAATGAATAGAGAAATGAATTGCTTTGACTTCCCTGGAATATAATACCATATTGTATATAGATAGAATGAGGTACTATCAGTACCTACCATATGTGTGTTATATGTAACGTTTGTGTGTTTTGTGTGTTTCTTGTTATATGGTGTATGTGTGATTTTAATGGAAAATGTAAATAAAGACTATTTTTTAAAAAATGGAAACATTTCCCATTATCGCAAGCTGAATGGGTGAATAAACGTGATGTCTGGGCACCAAAGAAAGTACAATTGTTTCACACCAAATATCCTGATAAACCCTAATATATGTGTTATATTGTTTTCTTTGTTGTTTTCTCTTTCCCTATTTAGGACTACCGTCTCTGCTGCAGAGGGGTCGAATGTCAGCCTCCGCCTTACTGCTTGGCTGCCATAGAAAGGGGGAGGGGGGGTGTGGGCTATGTGGGGAAAAGTGAAACCTTACTTAGATGAAAGTCTGCTTAGAAGGGGAAAACGAAACTGCTGTTATCAGGTCAACCATCGTGACATTCCTGATTGATGACGCGGCCAGACGTGCTTCCACCTGACCCCTAGAAGACCTGTGGATTGGGTGATTTACGATGGACAGTGGGGGGGGATGATTTGTATATACAGGTTTCGCACGTATAGTCTTTAGTTTCAGCTTTGCTTTGGTTGCGTTCATTTCTATACCAGTAAAAGTACAGTTCTTCATAACAATGGAGTCTGGCTCTTTCTTTCCTGAATTTTGAAGCATACCTGACACTAGCAAAGCTGTTTGTCCAACATGTGTATAGATTACACAGGGCTCCAGAGTGAATAATCTCGGACAGAGGGGTCCAGTTCACCTCCCACTTTTGGAAAGAGTTCCTAGGGCTGTTAGGCTCTGCCCAAGGGTTAAGCTCTACCCACCACCTTCAGACCAATGGGGCTTGTGAGAGAACTAATTCCATGTTAGAACAATACCTTAGATGTTACATAAACTATCAATAAGACAACTGGGCAGATTTGCTGCCATTTGCAGAAGTTGCCTATAATAATTCTATACATAGCAGTACTGGGTTTATTCCCTTTAAAGTAGCCTCCATCCAAGATTTTGTACCCATTCCAGAGTTGCCGCAGGAAAACCCACAGATACCCTCTTTGGCTGAGTGGATTGAACAGTTACGTGGTACTTGGTCAGTTACACACAAGGCCCTGGACGAGGCCCACCAAGCTTATAAAACCCAGGCTAATAAGAAAAGACTTCAGGGTTGGGATTATAAAATAGGAGAAAAGGTTTTCCTTTCCACCAAGTGCTTGCAAACTACCCAAAAATAAAAAAAAAACTTGGGCCCAAGTACGGACTATAGGAATGTAGGACTATTCCTATAGTCCGTATAGTTAACCCAGTTACGGTGCAATTGGAGTTACCCAAAAACTTGCAAAGGATTCATCCAGTATTTCATGTCAGTCTGCTGAAACCTGAGCATTTGTCCCCTTTGCGTCTGGGCCAAGAACCTCCTCCTGTCCCCATACTAATTGAAGGAGAACAGGATTTTGAAGTCAAGGAAATATTGGATTCTAGGAAACATCGGAGTAAGGTGCAGTATTTGGTGGTCTGGAAACATTTCCCATTAGCTCAAGCTGAATGGATAAATAAGCGTGATGTTCGGGCTCCAAAACAATTGTAATTGTTTCATTCCAAGTATCCTGCTAAACTTTAATCTTGATGTTATTGTTATGGTTCTGCTTCTGTAATTATCTATTTTCTTTTATTGTAGTTTTCTTGTAGGAATAATGTCTCTTCTGCAGGAGGGCCAAATGTCAGCCGCCGCTTTCATTGCTTGCTTGCTCGGCTGCCATTGTAATGGGGGGAGGGGGGAGCTATTGGAATGCCTGGGAGTGGGGAAGTGAGCTGGTGGAGAAGAGAAGAGAAAGTTTTCTTCAGCATTTTCTTTGAAGCTGATAACAACTCAAGGTCGACCATCGTGGCATAGCAGGAGGATGGCACCATCGGACGTTGCACTCCACATGACCCCTGGGGGGAATGTGGATTGGATAATTTTCACTGGATGGGGGAAGGATTTGGGGGATGCTTTCTATATGTAATTTTTGCGCCTTTTGCCTCAGACCTTGCTTTTCTTTGGTTGCATTCAGTTCATACTCAGTAAAAGTACTTTTCTCTATGAAAATGGAGTCGGGGGTTTTCTTTCTTGAGTATTGAAAGGAGGCACACCTGACAGAAAGAATAAGACTTATGGAAGAACACAATTACCCTGAGGACTGGGTTAGAGTTAGGCAATAAGAACTGCCAGTACAGAATCAAAATCAATCCTTTACTCTATATAGTTTAGCATTCAGCCTCTGACTACAGCAATAAAACTTCTTAGGAATCCAGGTGAATCAATGTGAGGAGGAGGAGAAAAAGAAATGCATTTTGACTTTTGGGGAAGGGCTGATCTGTTTCTCCAGGTTGCAGTATATGGCAACAAATGGTGTAGCAACTACATAAAAAGGCATGGAAAACACTCTTTCATCATTTATGTAATATGCTTTTATGGGGATGGAAGGAAGGATATTAGATTCAGTAGTTGTTAGAGTTGAGATGGAGATAGATAGTACGGCTGCACAAAATATTTTAAGGAGGTGCTTTTGAAGCACTGTGCTGGGACAGCCCTATCTTCTGGAAGGTTTATACAAGTGTTTTGAAAATCTTTCCAGGCTGCCTCCATCAACAGACCCAATGAAAGGGCTGCCTGTACATGCACAGGTACTTGCAGACAATTTAAACCTTTTTTAAAAAAAGGTTTTTTTATTTTATTTTAATACAAACATTTCATCTTTCACTAAACAGTGTGTCGTCTGGGTATAAATATTTTGTGCAATAACAATGAAAATGTACAGCCAATTTAAATCTTGAAGCATCTGCTCTGAGCCTTTGTGCTGCAAAGAAGGCTCCTTTACCTAATTCAGAGGTCTGCAACCTGAAACACTCAAAGAGCCATTTGAACCCGTTTGCCACAGGGAAAAAAACACCAGGAGCCACAAAACCTGGGTGGGCATGGCCAATTTGACATCACTCATTCCCAGTCACATGACCCCCCCCTAGCCACACCTACCCAGCCAATCATTAGGGCAAACAACTAGGAACCACAAACCCTTTTCTCTCTCCCCCCACCCTCTCTGTATCTATGTCTCTCTCCCCCTCTCCCTGTTTCTCTCTCTCTGTCTCTTTCTCCCCCCCTCTCTATCTCCCCCTCTCTGTATCTCTCTCTGTGTATCTCTCTCTCCCCCTCTCCCTCTTCCCCCCTCTCTCCCCTTCTCTCTGCATCTCCCTCTCTCCCCCTCTCTTCCCCCTTTCTCTGTATCTTTCTCTGTCTCTCTCTCCCTCTCTTCCCCTCCCCCTATATCTCTGTATCTCTCCCCCTCTAAATTCCCCTCTCCCCCTCTCTCTTCCCCCTCTCTCTCCCTCCCCCTGTATCTCTCTTTGTATCTCTCTCCCCCTCTCCCTCTCTAACTTCCCCTCTCCCCGTCTCTCTCTTCTCCCTCTCCCCCCTCTGTATCTCTCTATGTCTCTCCCACTCTCTCTCCACCTCCCCCTGTATCTCTCTCTCTGTATCTCTCTCTCCTCCTCTCCCTCTCTCTCTGCCCCTCTCTCCCCCACTCTCTGTATCTCTCTGTCTCTCTCTCCCCCTCCCCTCTCTCTCCCCCACTATGTATCTCTCTGTGTGTATTTCTCTCTCCCCCTCTCCCTCTCTCTCCCCACTGTCTCTATGTTTGTCTGTGTCTCTCTCTCCCCTCTCTATGTCTCTCTCTCTCTCTGTGTATCTCTGTATCTCTCTCTCTATCTATGTCTGTGTCTCTTCTTACTCTCTCAGAAAGCCCAGTGAGCTCTCCTTGGGGCTCTTCACTACTCCTTTTCTTTCTTCTTTTTGGAAATCTAGGCTGGCTGAGGAATGAGTGTGAACCACAGCAGAGGTTTCTCCTCCTTCTCCTCTTGCGCTGCCTGTGGCGGGAGTGTATGCACAAGCAGGGAGACCCTCCTCAAACAAGCGGGCAGGCTCTGCCAAAGCACAGCAAAGACACGCATGGGGCGGCCAGCCACTCACTTGAGGAAGGTCTCCCTGCTCATGCACACACTCCTGGCCCTGCCACAGCCGACAAGGGGGTTGCGAGAGGAGAAGGAGGAGGTTCACCCAAAGGGAAGCCTCCACTGCAGTTTGTGCTCGTTCCTCAGCCAGCCTGGATTTCCAAAAAGAAGAAAGAAAAAGAGTAGCAAAGAGCCCCAAGAGAGCTCGCTAGCTTGGTCCAACCTTTCCTGACCCCCGGGGTGGGCATGCGAGGTTCGGTGGGGCCAGCCCCCTTACATGGCTAGCCCCAGATATTTTACTGCTCAAAGAGAAAGGTAAGATATCTTTGCCTGCTTCACACACAATTATGACCCAAATGTTATGTGAATCTATCTGGATCATGGCTAACACAACACAGCTTTTATCATATCTGAGAATAGTATACCCAAAGTTCACTTGAGAGACTTTGTACTAATAATGGTTGAGTATATATTGAGTGTTACAGCTATCACCAGGTCATCTAAATAAAGTTAATTAATTCCTAATAAAGACCCAGGGTGAACAGATAGTTTTCCTGAGAGATACATTCTAACAGGATTCAAGCTAACATCTGTTTTATTTAAAATGTTTTCCTTTTCTCTGTGGAGGTGATTTCTGAACCACCTATTCCTTTTTAAATGATAATTGCTCACCTCTATTTTTACCACCTGACTCCAGTGCCACTCTTTAGTTGATAGTGTTCCACTAAGCCTTGCCAAGCATGCTGCTGCTAATGTTGTGAATCAAATGTCCTTTATGATTTAACACAGCTGAATTAGGACAAGCAAGTGCTCTGAGCTGTCATAAACAAGCATGAATCATAGCCACTACAGTGGTAAAATGGAAATGGCAAAACACGTAGTTATGGTAGCGCTACTCCTGTAAGAGCACTGGAGTCCAGGTTCTCCTGGCTCTCTTGATATGGTTGCCGGTCCACACTGATCCCTCACTCAGGCACCTCTACTTGCCTGGGTCACATGGTGGAGTGGTGGTCAGTCTCTCCCAGCAGGCAGGTCACATGATAGGGTGATGGTCAGCCTTTTCTCAGCAGGTGGGTCATGTGATGAGATGGTATTCAGGTGGCTGGTTAGCCCTTCTTATTCTCTCTTTAACTGGGCTCTCCTTTCACAGCCTCTACTAGTTTGTTGATTTCTCTACTTGCCTCCCTTTCACTCGAACTCTCCTCTCCCTCAGGCTTGCCCCACAGAAACCTCTCCTATTCTATCCCCTTCTCTCCCTTAGACTTTCCCCACAGAACCTCTCCTATTTTCCCTATCACCTTCTGTCCCTCTCACTCCTCCTCTTTCCCACCAAAACCCCCTCCTTTTATATCCTGCCCTGTCTCCCCACCTCCTCCTCTTTTTCTCTTCCAGGTGCGCCACTCTCTAGGGCTCAGGTAGAGCTCCAGCATCAGCCACTGTTCCAGCCTCACCCTCACACACACACACCAATGCGGTCACCCACTGCCCGGCTGACCTTTGCATATAGTGTTCATCAGCTGGAGCTGTGTGCATTGATTCTGGGGTGTCCGCCGAGCCATGGCAGCCCCACAGCTTTAGCTGACTCTTTCCCCCCCCCAAGCCTGCGTGCTGCTGCATACAGCTGAGGCAGCCCAAAAGTGCCAATCAGCTGGCACCATGGGTGCCAATCCCAAGACTTCAACAGAGTCCCAGCAACACCACAGCTCCACCTGACTCTCCCCCAGACCTGTGCAGCATTGCTGTTGCTTCAGCTTACACACACACACACACACATGCATACATAGCAGAAAGAGTTCATTTTTAGTATTTGCTTCATTTTGTAGTGGATTAGTTGCTCAGAACAAAAATGCATTACCATTGATATAGTAACATCCTAGGTCAGTGTTGGCGAACCTTTTCAGCACCAAGTGCCAAAATGGGAGCACACAGGCACATATAAGGGAGCACCAGGAACCGGAAGGGCAGTTCCTGGCATCCATGCATGGGAGCGCTGGAAACCGGAACAGCAGTTCCCTGGTGCACATGCATGCACTGGGAAGCTAAGCTTCTGGTTTCCAGTGTGCACATATGCACTGGTCACCTGGTCTTCTAGTTTCTGGTGTGCATGCATGTGTGAAGACCAGCTGGCTGGCATGCATGTGCTTGCCGGAACCCGGAAGAGCAGTGGGCAATGGGTGGTGTGCCCAGAGGGATGGCTCTGTGTGCCACTTCTGGCACGCATGCCATAGGTTCGCCATCATGGTCCTAGGTTTTACAGTATTCTTATGAGCAGCAGATGAATCCCTCAAGTTTGTAAAACTATTCCTATTTTGCTTTAACTTAGTGGATACAGTAGATTACAGAACAAAATAAGAATGTTTAAAAGCAATGTTTGTGTAGACATTGTGTGAAAATGATTCACATGACCCTTTCTATAGTTTTAGAAAAAGTAATATAAATTTGTGCATTCATTTTACAGCAGCAGAAAACTGTCCTGTTAAGTATAATTTGGTTTTCACATTACTATACCTTTTTTAAAAAAAATATGCTGACTGCAATTACTTATTCTCACACATTGCCCATTCAAGCAATGGCACTGAATATATGAATAATATAACTAAGGAATACCTAGATAGATTTCCTAGCAAAGAAATGTCAGGGTTCTAAGTAACATCCCCAATGAAAGAAGAGTCCGAGGCTAGAAGTTCCTCAAAGTTCCATTTTATTAGAGATGTCATATTGGCATATCTGGGAAAACCCAAATCTGAAAGCTTCCAGGTTTTCCCCACCCAAAAGAAAATCCAAGTCCCTGCCCCAGCACCCACACGTCCATCACATGGTCCAATCAATTTACTGTCCCAACTGGAGATGCCTCCCAGTCACACCACTCCAGGTGCAGGGCAAGATGTCCTTGACTCCCAGAGAAAGGAATGTTATTATGGCTAGATATCTCTCAACTCCATACAATCCCCTCTCCCAGTTTCCCACAGCACTAAATGTGGCAGCCCTGAAGATCCAAAGTAAAAGATGTCTTCCAGGACTGACAGGCCACACCCCCCCAACCGATGATCATGTCCTGCAACAAGAGGAACACGGGGGATTAACACAATATTCCTTAATCACCTCTCCCCCCCCCTTTGGCTTATCAGGGTATTTATCATGGAATTGCTTTACTAATCTGTCTGCTTTTACATCCCAGTTTTTAACCCAAGTATCGTTCATTGGAAAGGGTACCCTTTCAAATGAACTAAATATTGCAATTGACCTCTATACAATCTAGAGTCTAAAATTCTTTAAACTTCATAATGGGCTTCCCCTTGCACTACTATAGGTTTGGATGTGGTCAGGTCTGTGGTCTCAATCTCGACCAGACTGCTGGCTTTAGCAGACTGCAATGAAAGACAGGATGCACTTCAGTGGTGGGATTCAGCCAGTTCGCACCACTTCAGGAGAACCGGTTGTTAACTTTCTGAGCAGTTTGGTAAACTGGTTGTTGGAAGAAATCATTAGGGCAGAGAACCGGTTGTTAAATTACTTGAATCCCACCACTGATGCACTTTCCCTAGAATGTGTGTGAGGTTAAGCTGAACTGTCACCAGGTTAACTACTTTCACTATTGGGAAAGGACCTAAAAACATAGGTCCCAGCTCTTTACTGGGCAACTTCAGTTTTATGTATTTGGTAAACCTGATCTCCCACATGGAAGGGGGGGGGGGTTGAAGAGATTGGTGTTTGTCAGCTTGCTTTTTATATGCCTCAGTGGCTTCTGCCAATTTTTTTTGGTATTTTCCCACCCCTTCTTCAGCAACTCCATCCACTCAGTCAGAGTCATGGAGGAAGGTGGTTCTCTGAGCAGCTCAGACATGGGGACAAAGTCCATGCTGCTGGTGACGTGGAAGGGGGTCAATCCAGTGTTGCTATGCATGGCGTTGTTGTAAGCCACTTCTGTGAACAGCAACAGGTCTGCCCAGTTCTCTTGGTAATCCACATAACATCTTATATATTGCTCCACCATTGAGTTCACTCATTCTGCAGCTCCGTTTGTACTCAGATGGAAAGCCGAGCTAAATCCTTGTGTGGACCAGACCAATCTCAGGAACTCCCTCCAAAACATAGTGGTGAATTGGACCCCTCGATCTGAGATTACCCGGCAGGGTACTTTGTGCAGCCGGTAAATCTGTTTAATAAACATCATTGCCAGCTTCTCTGCTGAGGGCAATCCTGAGCAAGCAGTGAAGTGGGCTTGCTTGGAAAATAGGTCGATCACCGTCCAAATCACTGTATTTCCCCCACTTTCTGGGAGTTCGACTATAAAATCCATTGTGATTTCCTCCCAAGGTCAGCTGGAGTTGGCTACTTGCTGGAGGAGCCCTGGAGTTGGCTACTTGCTGGAGGAGCCCAGGAGGTTTCCCTGGTCTCATCTTCATGGCTGCACAAGTGGCACAGCTTTTTACACAGTCTTCCACATCAGCTTTCATCTTTGGTCACCAAAACTGTCTCCTGGCCAGATCCAGAGTTTTCAAGAACCCAAAATGACTAGCCAGTTGTGAGTCGTGGCTGCATTGTAGTACTTCCAGACTCAAGTTGGTGGGGAATTACAGTTTGGACCCCTTCCAAGCCAGCCCATCCCTCATGGTCAAGACATCTTTGTTATCTGTGAGCCATGGGTCTGCTGGGAGTCCTGCTTTCAATGCTGCTGTCAGTTTGTCCCATCCAGGATTGGATGGCCATCTGTATTGACCCCTGGTGGTGACTTGTACAGCTTGTTGTGAGGGAGGATGATGGCATGAACGACTTCTTCCCTATGGCTATTGAATTGCAGAGTTAAATTGCCTGAAGTATTGTGCCCAACAGATTTTTTTGAGATATAGTTTTCTGGGGGTTTTCTGGGCTTTGAGGTTTTTGTGATCAATCCAGACCTCAAAAGGCACTTTTCCCCCTTCAATAAATTGTCTCCAGGAGAGGACGGCCCAGCGGACTGCATAGGCTTCCTTCTCCCAAATTTCCCACCTCTTCTCGGTGTCGGTGAGCTTCTTGGACAAATAGGCACAGAGCAGAAGCTGTCCTTCTGGGTCCTTCTGTAGGAGCATGGCTGCCACCGCTACGCCACTAGCATCTGCTTGGCTGATGAACTGTCTATCTGGGTCTGGGTGTTGGAGGATCGGCTCCTCGGCAAAGAGGTATTTTAATTTTTCAAAGGCTTTTTGGCAGTCCATTGACCAGGCGAGCAGTTGACTTGGTCCTGGTTTCATGAGAGGAGACCCTGTTTTAAAAGGGCAAGGTGACTTCTGTGAATGCTGGGATGCATTGCCTGTAAAAGTTTACAAAACCCAGGAAGCTTTGAAGCTGTTTGTGGGTGCATGGGGGTTGCCAGTCTAGCACCATTTTCATTTTCCCTGGGTCCATTTCCACCCCTCCGCTCAATATTTGGTGGCCTAGGTAATCTAGGGAGGTTTTGACAGCTTTGCATAGAGCTTTCCGGCCAGGAAGTTTTTTCAGCACTTGCCACACCAGCTTACATGCTCCTCAAGAGTCTCACTGAATATAAAAATGTCATTTAGGTAAACTAGGACTCCTTTGTATAGGTGCTCATGTAGCACCTCATTTATCAGCTGCATGAAAACTGCGGGGGGCCTTGCAAACCAAATAGCATAACTTTGATTAGGAAGCTGCCAAGAGGACAGTTAAAGGTGGTCTTCCATTCATCTCCTTCTTTGATCTGTATGTGGTAATAGGCTTCTCTTAAGTCCAGCTTAGTGAACACTTTGCCCTTGGCTAAGTGGCTTAGCATATTCTTCATTAGGAGGAGGAGGTAGGTGTTCTCCATGCACATGGCATTAATTCCATGAAAATCCACTCAAATCCTCATTCCCCCATCTTTTTTTTCCTTAAACAGTATTGGGGCTGCCACTCTGGATTTTGCGGGCTGGATAAAATCCTTCACTAAATTGGCATCGATGTATTTCCTTAATTCCTCCATTTCTTTTGGAGTCAGGGAGTACATCTTTGGTTTAGGCAGCTTTGCCCCCGGTACAAATTCGATCATACAGTCTGTTGGGCGGTGAGCGGGGAGGAAGTTGCAATCTTCCTCACTGAAGACACCCGATAGGTCTTGGTATTCCCTTGTGGGCTGCTGGGTAGCCCATCTATGGTGGGGGCTGCAGTTTCGGGCTTGCTAAGGTTGCTGGGGTTTGTGGCCTTTTGGCAACGGTCTGGCTTGATGGGCGGTAGTGGTCTGATGCCTATTCTTATTTTTTGGTAACTGTCTTCCCACATGATGATTGATCTCCATTTGTCTAACCACCCGAGGCCCAATATGATTGATTCGGTCATTTTGGGAGCTATGAGGAATCAGATTAGTTTTTGGTGGCGGCCTATCTCTAGCTGAACAAGTTCTGTGACCAATGTGGCGGGGGCTCCACCTATTAGTATTCCATTGAACTGTTCAAACTGGATGAGGCACACCAGGGATCTCATGCCTACTCCTAGCTGTTGGACTATGGGAAGGCTGATCAGGCATCTGGTGCATCCAGTGTCTGTGATGGTCTCTACTTCCCCTTGGGCTCCCATTTCCGGCACTACAATATGGGTTTTCATAGTGAATGGATGGATGGCTTCACTTACCATCAGGTCATCTTTGCCTCTGCTCCCCTCAGCGGAACCTCCAACTGGGAATGTGGAAACTCTGGCTGGAGTTTCCTCATTCCCAGTTGGAAGGAGAGGAACCTCAACATCCTGCTTGGTGATTGATTGATTGATTGATTGATTGATTTGTTTGTTTGTTTGTTTGTTTATTTATTTATTTATTTATTTATCCAATTTATATGCCATCCTTCTCTGTAGACTCAGGGTGGCTTACAATGCATTATAGCAATAGCCTGCATACTTTTTTGTATATTATTTATTGTTTATTGGTTCAATTTATATGCCGTCCTTCTCTGGAGACTCAGGGTGGCTTACAATGCGTTAAGCAATGGCCTTCATACTTTTGTATATACCTGCTTAGTAGGGCTTTCGGGCCCCCCTAAGCAGTGTTCTTTTTTATACAAAGTCAGCTTATTGCCCCCACAATCCGGGTTCTCATTTTACCTACCTTGAAAGGATGGAAGGCTGAGTCAACCTTGAGCCTGGTGAGATTTGAACTTGCAGTAATTGCAGACAGCTGGTGTTAGTTAACAGCATTTTAGTCTGCTGTGCCACCAAGGCTCTATACCTGCTTATAGGGCCTTTTGGCCCCCCCTAAGCGGTGTTGTTCTATACAAAGTTGGCTTATTGCCCCCACAATCCGGGTCCTCAATTTACCTACCTCAAAAGGATGAAAGGCTGAGTCAACCTTGAGCCTGGTGAGATTCGAACTTGCACTAATTGCAGGCAGCTGGCAGCTAAGTGCTAGCACTTAACATCACTTTAGTCCGCTGCACCACCAAGGCTCTTATTCCAAGGTGGCTTCTGCGGGGTTCTTCTTCCCTGGGATGTGGAGGGGGTCTGGACTTGAGAGATTGGAGCAGGGACCAGGCATTCGGATGCTCTGTGCCCATGCTGGCCACACTGGTAGCACTTGATTGTCCCAGATGGTGTGGGTTGCAGTGCGTTGGAAAGCTTAGTCAGGGTTCAGCAGCCCAGGGGTCTCATCAAATGTTGCTCTAAATTGCGGAGTGGGAGTGGCTGGTGGGGCACTGTTTTGAGAAGCAAAAGCATTTTCTGGCTTCTTTCATGTTATGAAATAGTTTCACTATAAGATTTTATTATTTAGAGTATGATGAGAACATAACAAAAGAAAGTAAACATATACACACAATCTATGTAATTATATATAAAACATCTATATACAGCAGTGGTCTCTATAATAACTATAAGATGGAAGCCCATAACTCTACTGTAAAAATATGGTTTCCCAGATGCCTGCTTCAAGAGAATTTTCAAGCTTAGGCTGTGCTGTTTTTTTTACCTTCAGAGTCACAGACACAATATATTAGACAAAATATTCTTGATGGCAGAGCCCAGCAACTGTAATAATTGTAATAATAAGGAGCTCTGGTGGCTCAGTAGACTAAGGCAGTTATTACCATCCACTTACATCTGCTGCCTGCAATTACTGCAAGTTTAAATCCCACCAGGCTCAAGGTTGACTCAGCCTTCCATCCTTTCTAAGGTAGGTAAAATGAGGACCCAGATTATGGGGGCAATAAGCTGACTTTGTATAAAATATACAAAAGTAGGAAGGCTATTGCTTAATACATTGTAAGCCGCCCTGAGTCTCCGGAGAAGGGCAGCATATAAATCATATACAGTTGCAAGAAAAAGTATGTGAACCCCTTGGGAGTACGTGGAGTTTTGCATGAATTGGTCATAAAATGTGCTCTGAACTTCATCTAAGTCACAACAATAAAAGAACACAGTCTGCTTAAAATAATACTACACAAACATTAGATGTTGCCATGGTTTAATTAAACATAACATGTAAACATTCACAGTGCAGGGAGGAAAAAGTATGTGAGCCCCTAGCCTAATGACTTCTCCAAGAGCTAATTGGAGCCAGGAGTGAGCCAACCTTGACTCCAATCAGTGTGATGATATTGGATGTGTTACTGACTGCTGTCCTGCCCTTTAAAAACACACACCTGTTTTGGGTTTACTGGTTTCAAGAAGCACTGTCTGATGTGAACCATGCCTCGCAGAAAAGAGCTCTCAGAAGACCTACGATCAAGAATTGTTGACTTGCATGAAGCTGGAAAGGGTTACAAAAGTATCTCCAAAAGCCTTGATGTTCATGTGTCCACGGTAAGACAGACTGCCTTCAAATGGAGAAAGTTTAGCACTATTGCTACTCTCCCTAGGCGTGGTCATCCTGTAAAAATGACTGCAAGAGCACAGCGCAGAATGCTTCATGAGGTAAAAAGAATCCTAGAGTGTCAGCTAAAGTCCTACAGAAATCTCTGGCACATGCTAACATTTTTGTTGACACATCTACAATAAGAAAAACATTAAACAAGAATGGAGTACATGGGAGGACACCACGGAGGAAGCCATTGCTGTCCCAAAAAAATATTGCAGCACGTTTGAAGTTTGCAAAAGAGCACCTGGATGTTCCACAGCACTACTGGCAAAATATACTGTGGACAGATGAAACCAAAATTGAGTTGTTTGGGAAGAACACACAACACTATGTGTGGAGAAAAAAAGGCACAGCACACCAACATCAAAACCTCATCCCCACTGTAAAACATGGCGGAGGGAACATCGTGGTTTGGGGCTGCTTTGCTGCCTCAGGACCTGGACAGATTGTTGTCAATGGTGGGAAAATGAATTCCAGAGTTTATCAAGACATTTTGCAGGAAAATATACGACCATCTGTCTGCCAATTGAAGCTCCGCAGAGGATGGGTGATGCAACGGGACAATGACCCAAAGCATACAAGTGTTTCAACAAAAAAATGGCTTCAACAGCACAGAATACGCCTTCTGGAGTGGCCCAGTCAGAGTCCTGACCTCAACTCGATTGAAATGCTGTGGCATGAACTTAAGAGGGCGATTCACACCAGACATCCCAAGAATATTGCTACACTGAAACAGTTTTGTGAAGAGGAGTGGTCCAAAATTACTCCAGATCGTTGTGCAGGTCTGATCTGCAACTACAGGAAACGTTTGGTTGAGGTTATTGCTGCCAAAGGAGGGTCAACCAGTTATTAAGTCCAAAGGTTCACATACCTTTTCCTCCCTGCACTGTGAATGTTTACATGTTATGTTCAATTAAACCATGGCAACATCTAATGTTTGTGTAGTATTATTTTAAGCAGACTGTGTTCTTCTATTGTTGTGACTTAGATGAAGTTCAGAGCACATTTTATGACCAATTCATGCAAAACTCCACATAATCCCAAGGGGTTCACATACTTTTTCTTGCAACTGTATATACATATATATACATATATACATATATACATATATACATATATACATATATACATATATGCATATATACATATATACATATATACATATATACATATCTTATATATATATACATATATCATATTTATATATGATGAGAGCTAAAAAGCTTGAAATAGATCTATACTAGTCTCCCTTTATTTCTTTATCAGCAATACACACACACACACACACACACACACACACACGACAATAACAGGACAATAACATTGTTCAAATGGAACAATTATGTAATAAAGCTATAACTTTGTGTTGGAAGGAAAATCCATCTGGTTCAGTTCCAAGATGGGAGAAAGACACTGGAAACATGGAGGCTGATTGGAAAGAAGAGTTTTTGTTTTTTTTTAATTGAAAAAGTTTTACACATACAAATTTTCCCCCTTTCCCCCCCCCTTCCCCAACATTATAAAAATACATATACAAAAAATATAATTCCCTCCCAATCCCACCCTAACCCTCCCCCACCACCCCTTTCCCTCCCCTCCCCCTTGACTTCCACTATATGCAATGCTAATAATTCCAAACAATATATATATTATTCATCCCTACTTTTTCTCTATTTACTAATTCATCAATCAATCCCCCTCAGCTGAAAGCTACATAATATTTTCTAGTCTGATATTTATTCTGTATATAATCAATCCACTTTTTCCATTCCTGTATATAATTCTCATGGGTCTGGTCTTTTAAAAAGGCTGAGAACTTCGCCATTTCTGCAAATCCCACCATCTTCTGAGTCCATTGGTCCACAGTCGGTAGGGCATCATTCTTCCAATATTGAGCAATCAACAACCTAGCTGCTGTCACCATATACAAAATCAATTTTGTTTCTCCCAGTGTAAAATCCTTAACTATACCTAATAGAAATAATTGCGGAGAGAATTGTATTTTTTTTCCTTAAGACATTTTGCATAACCCACCAAATTTTTATCCAAAAAGCCTTCACTTTCTTACAGGTCCACCAAATATAATAATATGTATCATCTAAACACTCACATCTCCAACATTTTGGTTGAACATTAGGGTACATACAAGACAATTTCTTGGGATCTAAATGCCACCTATAAAACATTTTATAAAAATTTTCTCACAAATTCTGTAAATTTGACATTCTGAACCCATATTTTTTCCCAAGTATCCATCATAACTGGTTGAGAAAAATTCTGTGCCCATTTAATCATACAATCTTTAACTAACTCATTTTCTGAATCCCTTTCTAACAAAACATTATAAATTCTCTTAATATGCATTGGACCAATCTCTTTTATCTGTCTAACCAATTCCACCTCATATTCCATTAAACCAGTTTGTTGATCTTCTTTCCATCTCATCTGCAATCGATTATACTGCAACCAAGTCAAAGAAATCCCTTCTTCCAACAGCGTTTCCAAAGTCTTCAACTGCCATCTGCCCCCTTCAGTATAAAGTAGCTCTTTGTATAAAACCCCCCAAGTGACTTAATATTTGTATTCCACATGGTATCAGCAAGATCCAGCCAAAACGGAATCTTATAATCCCACTCGGTTTGGTGCTTCTTCCAAATTCTCATCAGGGCATTTCTAAGTATATGACTATTAAACACTTTATCCACTTTATTGTCATAAAATAGGTATGCATGCCATCCCCAAACAAGGTCATGACTTTCTATATTCAGCAATTCAGTCTTAGTTTTTCCAAACCAATCACTTCTTTGTGACAATGCAGCTGCTTCATAATATATTCGAAGGTTTGGAAGTTTAAGACCACCCCTCTCACGAGTATCTTGCATAATTTTCAGTTTCACTCTCCGTTTTTTTTCATTCCAAACAAATTTATTCACTCCTTTTTGCCATTCTAGCAATGGTTTGTCTGATTTGAGCACCGGTATCATTTGAAATAAGAAGATAAATCTAGGTAAAACATTCATTTTTACTGCTGATATTCTTCCAAGTAAAGATAACTGCAGTTTCTTCCAAGTTTGCATATCTTTTTGTATCTTTTGCCACAGAACCTCATAATTGTTTTGAAACAGTTTTGTATTTAAATCTGCGACTTGTACTCCTAAATATTTGACCTTTGAAACGATTTCAAAACCTGCCACTCTTTCCAGTTCCTTTTTTTTTGCTCTCTGTCAAATTTTTAACCATCATTTTAGTTTTTTTCTGGTTCAGTCTGAAACCAGATACCATGCCATATTCTTCTATAATATCTTTCATTTGAATTATTGATTTCAACGGCCGTGTTAGGGTAACAACCAGATCATCTGCAAATGCCCTAGTTCTATAGTCCTCTTGCCTTATAACTATTCCATTCAAAGAGTTTGAATCCCGTATTGCGTTCAATAAAACTTCAAGGGTTAAAATAAATAATAGTGGGGATAATGGACAACCTTGTCTTGTACCTTTTTGTATATTAAAATTGGATGTTAAACATCCATTGATAATAAGTTGTGCAGATTGTTCATGATAAATTGCTCCAATCGCCTGTATAAACCATTCCCCCAAGTCCATTTTTTTCAAAGTCTTAAGTATGAAATTCCAATTCACTCGATCAAAGGCTTTTTCCGCATCCAAAAAAACCAGCACTGCAGAGATCTGTTTATTCTTATCTAGATAGTCCAGTAAATCTATGATTTGCCTGACATTCTCCTTCATGTATCTACCTTCGATAAATCCCGCTTGGTCGTTATGAATTACATCTTGAATAATTGGCATCAATCTGTTGGCAAGCACTTTTGCAAAAATTTTATAATCCGTATTTAGAAGAGATATTGGTCTGTAGTTTTCTGGTTTTTTAGGACCTGATTCTTCTTTTGGTATCAATGAGACAAAGGCTGCTTTCCATGAGGAAGGTATTTTACCACCTTGTTGTATATTACAAAATAAATCTTTAAGATGTTCAATCATTTCCGCTTGTAAAGTTTTATAATAGACTGCAGTTAAACCATCCATCCCTGGAGCTTTGGCTGTTTTAGTTGCTTTATAGCAAAACTAATCTCCTCAACTGTTATCAGTTGATCCAAGTTTTCTTTTTGAGCTAGTGAGACCTTTGAGACTCTTTTTTCTTCTAAATATTTATCTATACAACTGTTCTGTATTTTATCTTTAGCATATAACTTAGTATAATAATCCAAAAAGACCTTCTTAATTAGCTCTTGTTGAAAAACTTCTTTGCCTGCATATTCAATACTGTCAATAGTTCGTGTGGTTAATTGTTTCCTCAAGGTATATGCCAACCATCTGCCCGGTTTATTAGCATTAGTAAAAGTATTATGCTTTGCAAATTGTAAATTAGTTGCTGCTTGATCTGCTATAAGCATTTGAAATTGATCCTTCAAAAGTTTTATAACTGTTTGCAATTTTCCATCTGTTGGTTTTTGTATCAGTTGCTGCTCTTTTTTCTTTATCTCTCTTTCCAAGTCAAGTCTCTTTTTCTGTTGATTCTGTCTATATTTAGAATTCATTTGAATCAGTACCCCCCGCATATATGCTTTGCCTGCATCCCAGACTATTTCAATAGGGGTACCTTTGTTTGAATTCAATTTAAAAAACTCCTTTAAGTGCTTTTTAAGTTCAATTTTTTTCATATCTAAATAAATTTTCATTTAATCTCCAGGATCTTCTTTCTCTTTTCCCCATCTCAATTTCCATCCAGACCAGACTGTGGTCAGTCAAAGTCCTAGGAAATATCTTTGTCTTCTTTACTTTAGGAAGTAGATCAGTAGTTAACAAAATAAAATCTATCCTGGAAAAGGATTTATGCCTGTCCGAGTAAAAAGTAAAATCCAATTCATTTGGATTATGGACTCTCCAAATGTCTTTCATTTCTAAATCCTCTTGCATTTCGAAAAAAGCTTGTGGTAGCTTAGCCCCTAACTTAGCCATACTTTTTTTGTCCTTTCTAGGTTGGATTACTCCATTCCAGTCCACCATAATTAAAATAGTTGTATAATTCCGTTCCAAAAATTTTAAATGAAGCATCTTATAAAAACTTTCCTGTTGCTGGTTTGGAGCATATATTCCAACCAACAGGGTTGGACCATTATCTCTAAGAAGTTCGATTGCTATATATCTTCCACAATCATCTGCTTCTATAATTTTAGCTGAAAGTCTTTTATTTATATAAATCACCACACCATTCTTCTTTTCTGAATTTGAGGCAACAAATTGCATTCCTAATTTTAAATTTATCAAATATTTCTGATCTTGCGATTTTATATGGGTTTCTTGCAAACAGATAACATCATTATGAAATTGCTTCAGATAATGAAATACTTTCTTTTTTGTGGAGAGTTCAATCCATTCACATTCCAAGACAAAAATTTAAGCATCATTTGATCCAGTCTGAAGTTTTGAGAGCAATTGCTGAAGATTCTTTTCCACAGAAGTAATCTTCGGTTTAGCTCCTCCCATGACTTCAGCTTGCAACTTTCCTTTAGCTTTTTTTGCTCGCTGTGGTTTATATTGCTCCTGTTGTTGTGCTTCCTTCATTTGTCTAGACATTGCTCTGGTTATACGTTGCTCTTCCAATTTAGATGTTCTCAATTCAAGATCCAGCGCCTCCTCTGTAATGGTTTTAGATGTTTCTTCCAAAGGAGAGATTTCAAGTGGTGCAAAAGGATCAACCACAATGCCACATACAGCTCCCTGTGCCTCTCTTGCCTCCATTTGCGACTGTTTTATTTGTTCCATAGTTTCTTAATCAAACTGGATTTGTGATTCAACATCTTTATCTATTGGTGAAGATGTACGTGGAGGAGGACAACCCACTCTCAAAACATTATAGTAAAATTCTTCTGCTTTTGCAATAGTATTTAAGCGGTATCTCACTCCTCGTATCCTCAGTATTATACCTATTGGAGCATCCCATCTGAATTGTATTTGCTGTTTTTTCAGTTCTGCCACCAAAAATCCAAAATCCTTTCTATCCCTTAGCATTTTAGGTGGTAATTCTTTAAAAACTCCAATCTCAACTCCATCAACTAGAACAGCAGTGACAAATGAATTTTGCAAAATATCATTTCTTGTTCTCCTATCTGTAAAATATATCACCACATCTCTGGGCGATTGCCTTTGTACAGCCACACGAGAATTAACTCTGTAAACCTTGTCAATCTTGCATAGGACTTCGCCAGGTTCAACCTTCAGTAAAACTTCTAAAGCATCAGCACAGATTTTTTTAAGATCTTCCCTGCTGTTCTCTTTTATACCTCTGAGTCTAATAGCAAATTCCATTGACCGAAATTGCATCATAGTAATCTCATTTTCAATTTTTTGTGTTATTTCTTCAACCTCTGTGATTCTTAAGTCAGATTCTTTGAATTTAGTCTCCACATCTGAGGCAAGATTATCCACTTTTTTATCAATCTGCAACACAACCTCAGACAGGCCTTTAACTACTGTTTGAATATCTTTGTTGACTGCATCAAATTTTTCTTTAATAATTCCTTTGAGCTCCTGTTCTGATCTCTTAATTTCTTTAATAATAATCTCGTGAGAAGTCTCTTCCTTTGTCTGAGCTTGCAGCTGCACTGTTTGAGGCTGCTTCTGCTTGTGAGTGGGGGAATCCCCCCCTGTTTGCTTTGTTGACATTTTGCCTCTTAAAGATCTTCCTTTTCCAGTACAAATTCTAGCAACTCTTCCCAAAAGTTTCTCCAGATTCAATCAGGTCTATATCAATCTGTTACTGTTTCTATTTTTTAAGTTATTTTTCTCCCTCTTCCAGCCGGATTTGTTACTTTAAAATGTAGCCAAATACACAAGTCAAATTACTTTCGCTTTCAGCTGCTCTCCGCTGAAAGCAAACGCCATTTTTTTCCTTCTTAATTCCGAGTTACTTTAACTTTGAAACTATAATTCTTTCAGATGTTTCATAAAACTTTTAATACTTGCTATTTAGCAGGAAGTCCCAATTCTTCTTTATTGTTGTTTGGTGCTGATAATGCTGCTGCGCTATCTTGCTCTGCAATTTAGCAGAGTTTCCCAGTCGTCCGGAGCTTCAGCGGCTTGAATAGGGAGTCCCACCCTGTTAACACCCCAGAAGCAAAAAAACTTTCTGGGGGTCTCACAGGGGACTCTACCTGCAGCCACCGGCTCTCCTCACAAGATCCTCACGTCTTGGAGTTTTTTGAGCCGTTTCTGGTGCCCGAAACGGCTCTTTGACAGGTGATTGGGCTGGCGGTCTTCAAAAGACCGTCAGCGATAGATCGCAGCAACATCAGAAGGAAAGAAGAGTTTATTGATGAAGCAGAACCACCAACCATATGTGATTCTGGGCAGCTAACAAAATGGAGTCGAGAGTGGGTGGATGTTTATAGCTTGTCTGCGCTTTTTATTTGAGTTTCCTGTTCCTATGCAAGAACATGTCCTTTAATATTCTATTGGCAGTTGTCAGATTCCTATGGGGGTCATATAGGGGTTATGTAGGGGTCATAGCTTGCTCTGTAGGCAAAAGAGGAAATGCAAATCCTAGATGTTTGCCTGAGCTAATTTTGTCAACCTTTTGTTTGTTGCTTATCTGAGTTTCTGTCTTGACCCAGTCTTTCTGAAAAGATTACCAAATCTGTATTTCTAAAAGCTGGCCTCCTCAGTTTCTGCTTGGGGCAGGAAAACTGGGGCTAGTTTCTGCCTCCCTTAAGATTTTTTTTTATTTCTTCTGTAGGGGAAATATTTTATCCTGCTTTTTTCAATATTTCCCAAAATATTTCATTGTTTGGGGTGTGGGTCTCCTACAATTATCCCCTTTTTGCCATAATAAGTGTGGGTAATACACACTTTTACTGGGAAATGATTAAGAATTTATCAAACTGTTAATCCAAAGGGGAAGGCATTGATTGAGGCAGCAGAAAAGGATTCTGCAGTGGCTCCCAAAAGGTGAGCTTTCAACCCATGAAGGTCTAACAGCCAGTGTAAAAGTTCTGGAAAGAAATTTACAGTATCCAGTTTTCCTATGCCAATTCTTTTCAGATGTTTGATGTCACTTTCTATGAGCTTCCAGCCAGGTTTGAAGCAAGCTGTCAGGGTTCCAAGTAACAGACCCAAAGCAATCAAAACTATGAGGCCTATGGTTTCCTCAAAGTATGAATTTATTACGGGGTGAAATGCTACCAGTTCGGACAGGTTCGGTCAAACTGGTAGTGATGGTGGTGAATGGTTTAGAGAACCGGTAGTGATGGCAGCACAAGGCTCTGCCCACCCACCCAGTCGTCATTACTTCCTGGTTTTAACCATGAAGTAACCTGTTTTTTACCCTCTGTGCATGCACAGATAGTGTTTGCGCATTCGCAGAGGGTCTGCATGTGCACATGATGCATGCGGTGCTTGCACTTCTGAACTGGTAGGGAAAGTAAGTAGATTTCACCCCTGATTTATTAGGAATGTCATATTGGAATAACTGGTGAAAACCTGACTCTGAAGAACCTGGAGTTTTCCCCACCCAAATCAAAAACCCAAGTTCTTGCCCCCGAGTCACAAGTCCATTACATGGCCCAATCAGGTCAAAGTCCCAGCTCTGGCTGGCTCTTGTCCATGCCCCTCCAACACCTGGTAGAGCATCCTTGGCTCCCATGGGAAAGAATGTTATTTTGGCTACACATCCCCCCAGCTATCTCTATCTCCCCCCTCACGTTCCCATAGGTTCAACAGGCCTGGCTGTGCCTTGAAGGTGCTCCCAAAATGGCTTCAGGACTGACAGGCTGCCCCACAGTTGAGAAGGGAGGTTAATCCACATCACCATCAACCTCATGCGCACTGGCCACCTGGTCTTCACACGTAGACCAGGTGCACCAGAAACCAGAAGACCAGGTGTGTATGTGTGTGACGAAAACCAGAAGATTATCTTAACAGCATGCACATGCGTACTGGACAGCATGCATGCAACTCCTATTTTGGTACTTTGTGCCGAAAAGGTTCACCCACACTGTTTTAGCTAGTTTCTTGGCTGAAGGTAGCCCCAAGCAGGTTGTGAAGTGGACTTGCTTTGAGAATAAGTCCATTATGACAGTCCAAATGACTGTGTTCCCACCACTCTCTGGGAGCTCAACTATAAAATCCATAGCGATCTCTTCCCAGGGTCAGCTTGGGTCTGCGACTTGCTGGAGGAGGTTGGGGGGCTTCCCTGGCTGTTTCTTCATGGCAGCACAGGTGGTGCAACTCTTTACATAATCCTCCACATCTGCTTTCATCTTTGGCCACCAGAACTGTCTCTTGGTTAGGTACAGAGTTTTAAGTAACCAAAATGTCCAGCAAGCTTGGAGATGTGGCTGTACTGCAGAACTTGAATTCTCAAGCTGGTAGAGACGTGCAACTTGGCCCTCTTCCAGGATAGTCCATCTTTGAGGGTCAAAGCATCCCTGTTATTGTTGAGCCACTGGTCTGCCAGGAGTGCAGCTTTTAATGACTCTGTCATTGGGTCCACACAACCCCAGGGTTGTCACAGCGCCTGACCTGGCCTATGGTGGTGGATTGAGCTGCTGGCTGGGAGCAGGGGATGATGACATGAATTACTTCTTCACGATAGCTATTGAACTGTGACTTTTTGAATAAGGCATCAGTGAGTAGGTTCCCCTCCCCAGGATGTACTTTAATTTGAAGTTGAACCATTTGAAGTACTGCACCCAGTGGACTTCCTTGGGAGAAAGTTTCTGGGGTTTTTTTTTTAGGGCTTCTAGGTTTTTGTGATCAGTCCAAATTTCAAATGTACCCAGCTGCCCTCTAGGAAGTGCCTTCAGGTGAGGAGGGCCCATGAGATGGCTCTATGCCTCTTTCTCCCACACTGCCCACCACCCTTCTGTGTCAGTGAGTTTTTTGGAAGTGTAAGTACAGGATTGTAGTTGGCCCTGGGCATTGGCTTGCAGCAGCACTGCCGCTATTGCCACATCACTGGCATCTGCCTGGACCATGAATGATTATTCAGGGTCAAGGTGTTTGAGGATCGGCTCCTCCACAAATAGCCTTTTCAGTTTCTCGAATGCCCACTGGCAGTCCAGGGACCAAGCTAGTGGCTGGCTGGGTCACGGTCTGGGCCCATCAGGGGTAGTGCCACACAGGTAGTGCCATCAGGGATGAACTTCCTGTAGAAGTTGGCAAACCCGAGGAAGCTCTGAAGTTGTTTGAGGGTGCGTGGGGATTGCCAGTCTAGCATCGCTTTTACTTTTCCCGGTTCCATTTCAATTCCCTCATTTGACACTTGGCAGCCCAGGTGGTCTAGGGAGGTCTTGTGGAACTCACTTGTTGACAGCTGCACATATAGTTTAGCCGCTAGGAGTTTCTTTAAGACCTGGCACACTAACTTAGTGTGCTCTTCTAGCATCTCACTAAATATGAGAATGTCGTTCAGCTAGACTAGAACACCCTTGTTGAGGTGCTCATGCAGTACCTCATTTACCAACTGCATGAATACTGCGGGGGCACTTTGCAGTCCGAATGGCATCACCTTGAACTGGAAACTGCTGAAGGGGCAGTTGTAGGCTGTTTTCCATTCATCTCCCTCTTTGATTCACACCCGGTAGTAAGCTTCCATTAGATCTAGCTTGGTGAACACCTTCCCCCTTGCCAGGTGGCTTAGCATGTCCTTCATCAGGGACAGGCAGTAAGTATTTTCCACACTGTCAGGTGTGCTTCCTTCAAAGTCCAGGAAAGAATGACCCAAACTCCATTGTTTATAGAAAAAGGTACTTTTACTAGAAATGAAGTGATCGCAACCAAGGAAAGCAGAATCTAAGGCAATAGGTGCAAAAATTGCATATAGAAAGCATCCCCTCCCACTGTCCACTGTAAATCATCCAATCAAAAGGTCTCCCAGGGGTCAGGTGGAAGCACGTCTGGCAGCATCATCAATCAGGAATGCCATGATGGTTGACCTGATAGTAACTTCAAAGATACAGTCTGGTGGCTTAATTATCAGTTTCGATTCCTCCAGATTCCTCCAGCAGACTTCCCCCCCATGCCACCTAGCTCTCCCCCCCTCCAGTTACTATGGCAGCCAAAGGAGTAAAGGCAGAGGCTGACATTCAGCCCCTCTGCAGAAGAGATGTTAGACCTAAACAGGGAAAGAGAAAAAAACACAACAGAGAAATTAGGGTTTATCAGGATATTTGGTGTGAAACAACTGTACTTTCTTTGGCACCTGGACATCACATTTATTCACCCATTTAGCTTGAGATAATGGGAAATGTTTCCAGGCCACCAGATATTGCACTTTACCGTGATGCTTCCTAGAGTCTAAAATTTCCTTAACTTCAAAATGTTGTTCCCCTTCTATCAGTATGAGGACCGGAGGAGAGTTCTGGTTCAGACGCAAAGGGGACGAATGTTCCGGTTTCAGCAAGCTAACATGAAACACAGGGTGGATTCGTCTCAATTTTTTTGGCAATTCCAATTCAACTGTGACTGGGTTGATAAGTCTAGTGATTGGGAAAGGGCCGACATACTTGGATCTGAGCTTTTTTGATTTCTGGGAAGTCTGTAAATATTTGGTGGAAAGATAAACCATATCACCCACTTTGTATACGTGGGCCGGGCACCTCTTTTTGTCAGCTTGGGCTTTATGTGCTCGGTGTGCGTCATCTAAAGCTTTTTGAGTTACTGCCCAAGTACCCCGTAGCTCTTTGATCCACTCAATCAAAGAGGGGTTCTGTGGGTTATTCTGTGGTAGCTCGGGGATTGGTACAAACTCTTGGCCAGAGGCCACCTTAAACGGAGTGAAACCAGTGCTGCTATGTATTATATGCCACCTCCGCAAATGGCAATAACTCCACCCAGTTGTCTTGCTGGTAATTTATGTAACATCTCAGGTACTGTTCTAACATGGCATTGGTTCTCTCACAAGCCCCATTTGTCTGGGGGTGGTGGGCAGAGCTTAACCCCTGGGCGGAGCCTATTAACATTAAAAACTCCTTCCAAAAGTTGGAGGTAAATTGCACACCCCTGTCCAAGATTATACATTTTGGAGCCCCATGTAATTGGTAGACACGATGAATAAACAATTTTGCAAGGGTTTTAGCTGAAGGGATTTTAGAACAAGGGATGAAGTGCACTTGTTTGGAAAACAAATCCGTTACTGCCCAAATGACTGTACACCCCCCATCTCCGGTAGGTCAACAATAAAATCCATGGATATCTCTTTCCAAGGCGCATTCGGCCTTGCCACACTCTGAAGTAAACTAGGTGGCTTCCCCAGAGGTCTCTTAGCTGAAGCACACACTGGACAGCTAGCTACATATGCCTCTATGTCCTTTTTGAGTGCAGGCCACCAGAATTGTCTTTTAATGAGATGTAGAGTTTTAACAAATCCAAAGTGTCCCGCTGCCTTGGTGTCATGAGCATGTTGCAACACTGTTACTCTTAAACTGGCAGGACCATACAATTTGGCCCCAATCCAAGCTAGTCCATCACAGAGTGTACATTCATTCGAGTGGGTTCGAAACCACTCGTCAGTTTTTAGAGCTTCTTGTAGTTTCTGAAGCAAATCGCCCAAGAGGGCTGGATCGGTCCTCGTCTGTGCTCTGGTAGTCACTGGTGCTGCTAGTTGTATCAAAGGGATGATAGGTCGAACCACTTCCTTTTGGTGCTGTTGTATTGAGGCAATCTGGAAAGTATATCCGCCATGAAGTTCTTCCCACCAGGAAGGTAGTGTAGAGTGAAATTAAAATGGTTGAAGTGCTGGGCCCAGCGAACTTGCTTTGGTGACAGCTTACGTGATGTTTTCAGCACCTCCAGGTTTATATGGTCAGTCCAAACTGCAAAAGGATGCTTAGCTCCTTCAAGAAATTGTCTCCACGTTAACAATGCCCATTGCACTGCAAAAGCTTCCTTCTCCTATATGGCCCATCTCCTTTCGGTCTCTGACAATTTGCGGTATGTGTAAGCACAGGGTTGTAATTTCCCTTGTGCATTCTTTTGCAGAAGTACTGCTCCTACTGCCACGTTGCTCACGTCAGCCTTTTACTACAAAAGGATCTTCCATATCCAGATGTTTGAGGACTGGTTCAGCAGCAAACAACTATTTCAACTTTTTGAATGCTGCCTGACAGTCCATAGTCCATTCAAGGGCCCGTGAGGGCTTTGGTTTTACTTCACCTTTTGTTTTCAGAAGATTTGTTATTGGCAGCGCGATTTTGGCAAACGAGGGGATAAACTGTCTATAGAAGTTAGCAAATCCCAGGAAACTCTGTAGTGGTGCAGCCTATTCCAATACATTCCGAACTTTTCCAGGGTCTATCTCTATTCAATCATGCGATATGCGATACCCAAGATAGTCAATTTTGCTTTGGTGGAACTCGCACTTAGAAAGTTTGGCATATAGTTCAGCAGCCCTGAGTTTTTTCAGGACAGTTTGCACCAATTTCACATGGTCATCCATGATCTCAGAGTAGATAAGAATATCATTCAAGTAGACCAGCACCCCCTTATACAGGTGCTCATGCAGTACTTCATTAATCAATTGCATGAACACAGCAGGGGCTCCTTGTAATCCAAAAGGGAGCACTCTAAACTGGAAACATCCCAGTGGGCAATTAAACACTGTTTTCCATTCATCCCCCTCCTTAATTCTCACTCTGTAGTATGCCTCTTGTAAGTCAAGTTTGGTGAAGATTTTCCCCTTTCCTAAGTGCGCTAGCATGTCCTTCATGAGCGGCAGGGGATAAATGTTTTCCACGCAAATGGCGTTGAGATTTCTATAATCAACTACTAAACTAAAGGAGCCATCTTTCTTTTCCCGGAACAATACCGGCGGCACCATCCTTGGTCTGGCTGGTTGGATAAAACCCCGTTCTAGGTTTTTATCAATGAAGTTTCATAATTCCCCTAGTTCTTGAGGGGTCATGGGGTAGATCTTTGGCTTAGGGAGCTTCACCCCGGGGCGTATTTCAATGGTACAGTCCATAGCTCTGTGGGGAGGCAGCACATCCGAAGCCCTTTCACTAAAAACTTCTCGGAGATCCCAATACTCGTTTGGAATCTTTTCCTCCCCTTCAATGTGGCCTATTGCCGCTTCCACCCTTTCGTGTTCTATTCCATCCTCCAGGGGGACTTCTTCCCTCTCTAGTCTCGTTTTTCCGGTGCGAATGTGCAAAATCCCCATCTTCCAGTTAACACGTGGATTCCATCTACGGAGCCAGGGCAGTCCAAGTATGAGGGGTCGTTCCATGCCAGGGGCCACAATAAAACTGAGGGTCTCTACGTGATCCACCAATTGCATTTCAATGGGTTCAGTCACAAAGCTGGCTGGGCCCCCTCCTGCAATCAATCTGTCCAACTGACAGAACGCAATGGCCTTTTTAATGTTTTTAGCCTCAGGCCCATTTTCTCCACCACTTTCGGGCTGATTATGCACCTGATGCATCCAGAGGGCTAACATCTGCGCATGTGCCCCTGTGGACAGCACCCTTATTTCTATGGGGATGAGCATGGGGCCCTCAATGTGACTCACCAGATCATTGGAGTCAGAGTCAGAGTCTGTCCCGCTGTCGTCTGCAGTGGTCGGAGTTCCCAAGATACCCTGGTTTCGGGGAGAGAACTCTGCTCAGCTAGGTGGTCTTCAAACCGCCTCCTAAGAGCCCCCATGAACAGGTTGTAATTCCTCACCAAGTGGGAGTTATTATTGTGGAGGACCACCATCCATTCAGCTGCTACTCCCTCTAAGACATTTGTGACGCATCTCATTCGTGCTGCATCTGATAAGTAGTCCTCTCCCCAGTCCTGCATGTGGTTCCACACTTGGGTTAAGAAAAGCCCCAAGGTCTTCAGATTCCCATCATATTTTCCGGTTAGGGGGGGGATTTTTGGTTTTTTACGTCTGTGGGGTGGGGCCTGCAAGGCTGGGGGTCCCTGGGCTGCTGCATCCCTCGCTTGAGCTCCAGAAGCCCGAGATGTTTCTTCCCCAGCTTCCTCTTCCTCTCCCCCACAGGCTGTGTCTTCTGGATCCAACCTGGGGTAGTCTCCTCCCTTCCCCACAGGGAACACATAAGACTCACAGCTTTTCCGGCTTTCCTCGGCATCGCGAAGGAGTTGCATCGCTTGAGCAATCATGAGTCTCTCCTTTTGCTCTTGTAGCCACACTGCCTCTCCCTTACGGGGTCTGGAGCTGGTTACTCCCTGGGGGGTCCTCTCCAGGTCCAGCAACCTTCCTACTCCTCTCGACCATCCAGCTTCCTCTGGCTCCTCTCTCAGCCGAATTTTTTCCATCCATTCTGCAGCTTCCTTCTCTGCTTGAAGTGAAGTTACTGTAGAGCCAAATGCTCCCATCTGGTCTCCTTCACCCTCTTGGTCAGACATAATTTGGGTTCAGCCCCCTCAGTGTTTATCCAGGATGGCTGGAGTGTGATTCTGCTTAATGTCAGGTATGCTTCCTTCAAAGTCCAGGAAAGAATGACCTAAACTCCATTGTTTATAGAGAAAGGTACTATTACTAGAAAATGAAGTGATTGCAACCAAGGAAAAACAGAATCTAAGGCAATAGGCATGAAAACTGCATATAGAAAGCATCCCCTCCCACTGTCCACCCTAAATCAGGGGTGGGGGAGTGGCGGTTATTATAAGGGAAGGTTTGGATCTGAGGGAGACCACAGATAGCTGGATGAGAGTCCATCTGTGTGAAGTGGGGTCGTGGGGTGCAGATGGGCTTGTTGATCATGTACCTGGCTCCCTGCCACATGGCAACAGCCCTGCCCGAGTTGCTCAATGTCATAGCTGAGGTGGCGGTGGATACCCCCAGGCTTCTGGTCATGGGGGATTTCAACCTGCCATCCATCGATGAAACGTCTGAGGTGGCTTGGGAGTTCATGGCTTCCATGATGGCCATGGACCTGACTCAGTTAATTCACGGCCCCACTCACACAGGTGGGCACACTCTGGACTTAGTTTTTGTCTCTGGTCAGTGGTCGAGTGGCCTCAATAGAGGGGATATAGTCATCGAACCCTTGTCATGGTCTGACCACTCGCTCCTTCAACTAGACTTTCTAACCGCTTCACCCCGCCGCAGGGAGGCGGAACCGACCAGGTGGTTCCACCCCAGGCTCCTGATGGATTCTGATAGATTCCAGATGGAGCTTGGGCCATTTCCTGAGACTCTGGTTCACAACTCAGCTGAAGACCTAGTGGCTGCCTGGGATAGCGCAGCCACCGGGGCTTTGGACCATGTCATGCCTTTGCGGCCTCTGACCCAGCACCAAACTCACTTAGCTCCTTGGTTTACCGAGGAGCTGAGAGAGATGAAGCACCGGAAAAGACGCCTAGAGAGCAGTTGGAGGGCCAGCCGATCCGAATCTGACCTGACACTAGTAAGGTCTCATATTAAGACCTACCTAGTAGCGATAAAAACAGCGAAATCTAACTGTTTTGCCACTCTTATCGGGTCATCAGAGAATTGCCCAGCCACCCTGTTTAGGGTGACCTGCTCCCTCCTTCATCTGGGAGCGCAGGATGACCCCTTGCAGGGCCAAGCTGAGGACTTTGTACAGTATCTGTATGATAAGATCACTCAGATTCAGGAAGACTTGGCCACTGACTGGGTTAGTTCAGACGGGATGATGGAGGCAGGCCTTGAGAGTGTTATCTGGGAGGAGTTCGATCCTGTGGCTCCCGAGGACATGGACAGGATCTCGGGACGGCTGAACGCAACCACAGGTTTATTGGACCTGTGTCCCTCCTGGTTGGTGCTGGCTTCCTGGGAGGTTACACGAGGCTGGCTCCAGAGGATTATCAACACTTCCTTGAGTGAGGGTGTCGTACCAGCCGCCTTGAAAGAGGCAGTGGTGAGGCCCCTCCTCAAGAAGCCCTCTCTGGATCCGGCTGTTTTGGCTAACTATCGTCCAGTCTCCAACCTTTGTTTTATTGCGAAGGTTGTTGAGAGTGTGGTGGCGCGGCAGCTTCCCTGGTACCTGGATGAAGCTGCCTATTTAGATCTGCTCCAGTCTGGTTTCAGGCCTGGGTACAGCACGGAAACGGCATTGGTCGCGTTGGTGGATGATCTCTGGAGGGCTCGGGGTAGGGGTTATTCCTCTATCCTGGTCCTGTTAGATCTCTCAGCGGCTTTTGATACCATCGACCATGGTATCATGTTGCACCGGTTGGAGGGATTGGGGGTGGGGGGCACCGTTTTGCGGTGGTTCTCCTCCTATCTCTCCGGCCGGTCACAGTCTGTGTTGACAGGGGGGCAGCGGTCAACCCCGAGGCACCTTGTTTGTGGGGTGCCACAAGGGTCGGTCCTCTCGCCATTCCTGTTCAACATTTATGTAAAGCCGCTGGGTGAGATCATCCGTGGTTTTGGGGTGGAGTTCCATCAGTATGCTGATGATACTCAGCTGTACATCTCCACCCCAGACCATCCCAACGATGCCGTGGAAGTGATGTCCCAGTGTCTGGAGGCCGTGCGGGCCTGGATGGGGAGAAACAGGCTTCGACTCAACCCTTCCAGGACCGAATGGCTGTGGCTGCCGGCATCCCGGTATAGCCAGGTGGCACCATCACTGGTTATTGGGGGCGAATCATTGGCCCCCACGGAAGGGGCTCACAACTTGGGCATCCTCCTGGGCTCACAGCTGTCTTTAGAAGAGCATATGACGGCCGTGGCCAGGGGGGCCTTCTATCAGGTTCGCCTGATACGCCAGTTGCGTCCCTTTCTAGATCAGGATTCCTTACGCATGGTCACTCAGGCTCTCGTAACTACTCATCTGGACTATTGCAACGCTCTCTACATGGGGCTCCCCTTGGGGTGCACCCGGAGGCTCCAACTGGTGCAGAATGCGGCCGTGCGGGGGATTATGCTCCCATGTGACTCCTCTCCTCCACGAGCTGCATTGGCTTCCAGTGGACTTCCGGGTGTGCTTCAAGGTGTTGGTGATCACCTTTAAAGCGCTCCATGGCCTAGGGCCAGGGTACTTACGGGACCGCCTTTTGCCACCAATTGCCTCCCACCGGCCAGTTCGCTCCCACAGAGAGGGCCTCCTCAGGGTGCCGTCAGCCAGACAATGCCAGCTGGTGACCCCCCAGGGGGAGAGTCTTCTCTGTGGTGGCACCTACCCTCTGGAACGATCTACCCCCAGAGATACGAGTGATCCCAGACCTCTGGACTTTTCATCGGGCCCTGAAAACACCTTTTTCAATTAGCCGGGCTGGCCTGATTTTATCTTGGTTTTAAATTGACATTGATCTTAAATTGGAATATTTTAAATTAATGGGCCAAACTTTATTAATCTATTTTAAATAACTATTTTAACTTTTATGTACAACTGTTTTATTCTGGCTGTTCACTGAGTCTGAAAGGAGAAGGGCGGTATAAAAGTTCAATAAATAAAATAAAATAAATAAATCATCCAATCCAAAAGTCTCCCAGGGGTCAGGTGGAAGCACGTCTGGCAGCATCATCAATCAGGAATGCCATGACGGTTGACCCGATAGTAACTTCAAAGATAGAGTCCAGTGGCTTAAGTATCGGTTTTGATTCCTCCAGATTCCTCCAGCATGCTCCCCCCCCATGCCACCTAGGTCTCCCCCCCTCCCATTACTATGGCAACCAAAGCAGTAAAGGCAGACTACATTAATTCCTCTGAAGTCCACACAAAGTCTCATCAACCTGTCTTCTATCATATAACCAGTTTTTTGCCCATGTTATCATTGTCTCTTTTACTTCTTCCTCTTCTAATCTGATTTGCAATAAGCAATTATACAATTTCTTAATCATTTTTTCATCTGTCCCAGTCAATATCTCATCCAATTCTTTTTTTTCCAAATTAAAACCATACTGTTTCAAATCTTTATCATATCCTGATTGTATTTGCAGTCATGCATAGCAATCTGTCTCAATCCCTTGTTTTTCTAGTTCTTGTTTCTGTTTTAGTTCTCCCTTCTCTGTTAAAATATCCTTATATCTCACAATATTTTTCATGTTAATCATATTTGGATGTGTCAAAGCTTCTATTGTTGAAAGCTACATTAGGATCTTCATATAATGTCTTTCTTTCGCTCTTTCCCATGTTGTTAGCAAACCATTCCTTATGTAATGTCTCTGAAAATACCCATGTATCCTATTTTTCCCATACCAAAGAAAAGTGTGCCACCCTAGTTGCAAATCATGTCCTTCCAGAGTCAATATTCTCATATTTCTCAATAAAATCCATTCTTTAACCCAGCTTAATGTTGCCACTTGATAGTATAGTTCCCAATTTGCTAATCCAAACCCGCCTCTGGTTCTAGTATCTTGAAGCAGTTTAAGTTTAATTCTCGCTTTTTTCCCTTGCCATACATATTTCCACATCCTTTTTTTCAAATTCTCAAAATATTTTTTCTCCAACTTTATAGGTATTGTTTGTGGAAAAAACAAGATTCTTGGTAGTATGTTTATTTTAATTAACACTATTCTTCCCATTAGTGATAATTGCAGATTTTTCCTTTTCTCCAAGACTATTTCAATTTGATTTCTCAGTTTGTAATAATTATCTTCCTTCACCGTTATACACCTTGAAGTTAATTGAATACCCAAATTTTTCACTTTCTTCACTATTTGAACATCTAACTTCTCCATTGGTTGCTTTTTTGTTTTTCTCTCATATTTTAAACTATGATTTTTGTCTTGTCTTTATTAATTTTCAATCCCGCTACTTCTCCATATTCCTCTATTTGCTCAATTAACTTTGGACCTGTTTCTGTTGGTTCTTCCATGATAAACACTAAATCATCTACAAAGGCTTGTAGTTTGTATTCTTGTTTTTTTATTATCATTCCTTTTATTTCTTTATCTTGTCTTATCTTTCTGTTTAAAATTTCTAATGTCAATATGAATAGCAATGGAGATAATGGACATCCTTGTCTAGTTCCTTTTCTAATATCTACTTTTTCTGTCATTTCACCATTCACAATCACCTTTGCTGATTGGCCTTTATAAATAGTTTTAACCATATTTATAAACCTATCCCCAAAGTCCATCATTTGCAATTGTGTAGTCATAAATTGCCAGTTCACATTATCAAATGCTTTCTGCGCATCCAAAAATAACAATGTCATTTGCTTTTCTGAATATGTTTCATAGTATTCCAATGTGTCCAATAAAATTCGCATATTATCCCTAATCTGTCCTTTAGGTAGAAAACCATTCTGATCCAAATGTATAAATTAATTTAATAGTCTCTTCAATCTTTCAGCCATAATTGATACAAAAATTTTGTAATCCGTATTTAATAATGAGATTGGTCTATATTTCTTTATTTGTTGTAGATCCGATTCTTCTTTTGTTATAAGAGTTATATATGCTTCCATCCACAAATTTGGAATTTTGGCTTTTAATAATAAATCATTAAATACTTGTAACATTACATTGCTTAATACATTTTGTAACATTTTGTAGAGTTCTGCTGGCAATCCATGTGGTCCTGGTGTTTTACCATTCTTTTGTTTCTTAATTCCTTCCATCAATTCCATCATCAATATTCTTTCTTCTAACAACTTTTTAAATTCTTCTGGAATTTTAGGTATTTTAGCTTTTTCTAAGTATTGTTCTATCTTTCTTCTGCCACCATCTCTTGCTGGTATAAACTTTTATAATATTTCTCAATTATTTTTTTCTTTTCCTCATTTTGATAGCATATTCTTCCATCTTGATCTAATAATTGATTTATCATTTTTTTTTCTTTTTCTTTTTTCATCTTATATGCAAACCATCATCCTGGCTTGTTCGCATTTTCAAAAAAAATTGCTTTCTTAATTTTATTTTATTTGCCAATTCTTCATTTTCCATTAGGTTTAATTTATGTTTTTGCAAATCCATCAAGTTTTTAATTTTTTTATTCTGTGGCTGCTTCTGTAGTTCTTCCTCTACATTCTTATATTCCTTTTCCAAATTTTTTTTGTTTTTGTCTGTTCTGTTTATTCCGTTTTCCTAAATATGCCATTGTTAATCCTCTAATATATGCTTTACTAGTATCCCATACATTTTGCAGTGATGTATCCTCTTTTCTATTTTCTTTAAAGAAGAAAGTCAATTTTTTTTCCATATATTACAGAAAGTCGTTTTCATTTAGTAAGTTTTGGTTTAATGTCTCATTCTTTTTCTCTTCCCCTTCCATATCATTGTTATTGGATTGTGGTCTGCCCATGTACTTGCTTCTATTTCAATCTTATATATCTTGGAAATTAATTCTGCTGATATCCACATTATATATATTCTTGACCATGACATGTCCCTGTTTGAGTAAAATGTATACTGCTCTTCTTTCAAATTTCTTTTTCTCCATGCATCTTGCAAGCTTAACTCATCTGTCATTGTACAAAATGCTCTAGGTAAAGTCTTTCTTAATTTTTTATTCACTTTTGTAGATTTGTAGTCTAACTCATTATTATCAATTGCATTGAAGTCTCCTATTATGCATATATCTTCATATTCATATTCTAATATTTTCCTGTGTAATTTCATATAAAATTCTTCTTGATTTTCATTTGGAGCGTATATCCCTACTAACAATATTTTTTTATAGTTCATTACTATTTCTACTGTTAATACTCTTGCATCCTCATCCTCAAATATTTGTTTAGATTGAATTGTCTTTTTGATATAGAGTGCTACTCCTCTTTTACTTTGGCAAGCAAGCGTTGTATATAATGTCCCCAATTTTACTTGCTCCAAAAGTTTTTTGTGTTGTTTTCTAATGTGGACTTCTTGCAAACATATAATCTCTAATTTTAGTTTCTCTAATTTATTAAATATTCTTCTTCTTTTTATCACTGAATTTAATCCATTTATATTCATTGATATCATTTTATTTTCTTCTTCCATTTTTTATTTATTTACCTGTTTTGTAGATCTAGTCACTCTTATCTCCCTTTGGTCTTTAATTTCTTTCATGCTTGCTCCTTCTCTTATTGCTCTTTCTTCCTGTTCTTTAGTTGTCTCTTTTAATTGTTCCTTTTTTTCTTACTGTTGTCCAACCCCTCTTTCTTCACTCGATCTTCCTTCCTCTTGGAATCCTATGTATTGTTCATAGAATGTTTCTGCTTTCTCTATTGTATCTAATCTGTGTCTTTGTTCTTGCCAATTCACCAAGATTCCTTCTGGTACCAACCATCTGAAATTCACTCCTCTTTTAATCAGACATTTCCTAAGAAATTGATATTCTTTTCTTAAGTCTCTAACTCTTCTTGGAATTTGTTTCAGTGCCGCTATCTCTCTATCTTTGTGCTTTATTGTCGCATTTCTCAATTGCAGTATCTCTGCTCTCAATATTTTCTTGGTAAATCTGACATGTATTTCTCGTGGTAAATTATTTATCATTGCATATCTTGTATGCACTCTATATATCTCATCAATTCTGCTTAGTACCTTTTCTTTGTCCTCTTCCATTGCCTCCGCTAATATTTCTGCATTTTTTTCTGCTAGGTTCTCTCCTTCTTCTTTGATGTTCTGAAATCTTACATAATAATCAGCTTTATCCATTTCGAGAGTTATAATTGTCCTTTCCTGATTCTTATCAATGGTTGCAAATCTATAATCCATCTCCTCCAGTTTTTTCTCTGTTGCTTCTGCTGTTCTCTGTTCTTTGTTCTCTGTTGTTTCTTCCACTATCTTCAGTCATTGTTCATTTTTCCCTATCATCTCTTTAACTTCCTTCAATTCTTCATCCATTTTTTCAATTTTCTCATCTACTTTGTTTATTTTTTCCTTGAGGTCTTCATATATGGCCTGTAGCATATTTTTCTTTAATTCCGTATTAGTTTTCTCTTGATGTGTTATAGTTTCAGCTGTTTTTTGTCCCGTGGAGCTGCTTGCTGTTGATATTAATGGTGTGTTGTTTTCTTCATTTTGTTCTTTAAATTCAAACCACCCAATTTGTAATCCAAATGATTCGACTTTAAAATTCAAATTTGCCTCTTAATTACTTCCAGGTTTAAAATCAAAATCCAATCCACAATCAAAATTTTCAGGTTCTTGTTACCCTAATCCACAAAGCAGAAAAAAAGAGATATAACAAAAAGTTCAAAGTACAGATTTAAAAATCAAAAAGAGCCAGGAAAGTCAAAAAATATAAAAAGGACAAAAAAATAAAAATAAAAATATAACTTATCACCAAAAAAGAGTGTTTAGAATAAAAAGAAGAGGAAGGGGAAAAAGAAAAAAAAGGGGGGGAAGCGAAAAAAAGAGAGAGATCTAAAATTTCCAAGGAGAGAGGAAAAAAGGAGCTAATCTCCAAAAAGTTAATTCCAAAGAGAAGGGGGGAAGAAATCCAATTTAAAAAAAGGACCAAATACAAAAATCCACCATTCCACAATTTATAAAACAACAGGTAGGCAGTTCACTTTTTAGCTGTATATTTCTTTTCCTTTTTTTCTTCTCTGCTACAAAATCACCAGACCATTTCCTATCAGAGTTCTCAAAACATTGTTCAAGGTCATTCCATTCTTATCTTCTTCTTTGTTCAATTTAATTGTTGAATTTTCTCTAGCACCACTAGATGGCACTACAATTTACTCCCAATTATCCCAATTATCTTAAGTTATATGCAGTCCATTTTTTTAGTTTTTCAGATACAAATCTAGGGATTTCAAAGTTCAGTCATACATCAAACTTGGCACAAAAAAACCACTCTGCCTAATCTGCTTTCTATTCATTAAAACTCAGTTTTCAAACTTTTTCAATTATCTTCATTAATGGCTTCCACTTTTTTGGTGCTACTGCCGGAGGAGGGGAGATAGCTTTGTATCCACTCCTCCACTCTTCTCTTTTGCCGTTCTCTCTCAAGTAAAGTTTTTTAAAATCAGGGAGTAATTTTTTTTACAAAAGGAATCTTATTTCCAAGACAGCAATTTGTTCTCACCGAGATGTTTCACCTCACTTTCTTCTTTTCTCATTCTGTGTGGCCGTCCTAGCTTATGACAGTTCCCTGGCTGTCTTCCCAGCCACTGAGTTGAAGGCTATTTGCCAGAACTTCAGGGAATTTGCGATTTCCCTGTTCGTACCACTTGTGCCTCCATTCTTCACCATCCCTACAAGACATCTATGACCCCAAAGGACCCCCAAATGGCTGTGATATCAGTGCTATCTTCAGAGCCCCAAAGTTTCACCCTGTGTCGCTGCGGTGCTGGCCTCACCCCTCTCTTTATGGAATTCTTTGGGTTTAGCCCTTTTCTTGTCAGCCTGTTTCTTATGGGCCTGATGTGCCTCATCCAGTGCCTTATGTGTGACCGCCAAGTGTGTTGTAGTTGTTCAATCCATTCCACTAAGGAGGGGATCTGAGGCTTCTCCTGAGGCAGTTCTGGTATAGAGACAAAATCCTGACCAGAAGCAACTTTAAATGGGGTGAAGCCAGTACTACTATGTATTGAATTATTATAAGTGATCTCTGCAAATGGCAGCAGGTCAGCCCAATTGTCCTGCTGGTAATTTACGTAGCATCTAAGGTACTGTTCCAGAACTGAGTTAGCACATTCACAGGTTCCATTAGTTTGGGGGGGGCAGAGCTTAGACCCTAGGCGGAGCCTAACAATTTTAGGAATTCCCACCAGAATTGGGAGGTGAATTCTCAATTCTCTACCTCCCTATCTGAAATAATGCAGTCAGGAATGCCATGTAACCTATACACATGTTGGATAAATAGTTTAGTGAGTGTTGTAGCAGAAGGTATTTTAGGGCAGGGTACAATGTGCTCCAGCATGGAGAATATAAATGACTGTATTTCCCCCACTCTTGGGTAATTCAACAATAAAATCCATAGATATTTCTAGTGCCATGGGGCACTAGAATTGGCAACACTCTGGAGTCCAGCAGGCTTCCCTGGGTTGCTTCTTAGCAGCAGCACATGAGGACAGCTGGCCATGTAGGACTCTATGTTCTTTTTCAATGAGGGCCACCAGAACTGCCATTTGACCAGGTGTAAAGTCTTTACGAAGCCAAAATGCCCAGCAGCTTTTGAATCGTGGACCTGTTGCAGTACAGTCCCCCTTAGACTGGAGCATACATATAGTTTAGCACTAATCCATTCCAGCCACCTCACATGGTGCACTCTTTTGTATGGGATAGAAACCAACCATCACTTTTAAGCCCCCCTTTCACATAAGTCATTGGGAAAGTTGGGGTCTGATTTTTTCTGGGCTCTGGTAACCACTGGGGTCACTAGTTGCTTAGAAGGGATGATTGGACGTATCACTACTGGCCTAGCACTATTGTACTGGGGTAATCTAGACAAAGCATTAGCCATAAAGTTCTTTCCCCCAGGGCAAGGTAAAGTTAAAACAGTCAAAGTATTGCATCCAACGAACTTGCTTGGGTGATAGTTTTGGGGGAGTTTTCAGGGCTTCCACATTTATGGACAGTCCACACCTCAAAAGGGTGCTTTGCTCCTTCAAGGAAATGTCTCCAAGTTAATAGTGCCCATCAGACCACAAACACTTCCTTCTCCCAAATTGCCCTTCTCCTCTCAGTTTCTGTTAATTTCCTGGAGGTGTAAGCACAGGGTTGTAGGGCCCCTTTGTAGTTAGCCTGCAAGAGAATGGCACCCACAGCCATGTCATTGGCATTGGCCTGGACCACAAACAGGGCATCCATGTCAGGATGTTTAAGTTCGGCTGCAAACAGCCACTTGAGTTTCTCAAAGGCTGTTTGGCATTTCATTGTCCACTCAAGGGGATGGCTAGGCTTGGGCATGGCCTCTCCCTTTGTCTTCAGAAGATTGGTAATGGGTAATGCAATTTTAGTAAATGAGGGGATGAATTATCCATAAAACTTTGCAAAACTCAGGAAACTTTGCAACTGCTTTCTGGTGCGAGGGGGTGCCCTTTCCAAGACCGCTTGTACTTTCTTCAAGGTCCATCTCTGGTGGCTGGGATTTGGCATGCAGTTGGTAAATTACAAAAGGGTTGTTTATCATTAAGATCTTAAGACTTAAGATCATGGACTTCCGGTGGCTCCACGCTCGTTGAAGACACCTAGGATTAGGTGCCCGCTTCCTGGTTATGTAGGAACCCCCGAACAGCTGTTCAGCGCTGTCGGGAGGTTCCAAAAGGTTTCCCCCGGGCAAAGGGGGAGACCGAAGAGCAGGCTGGTGGGGGTAGAGCTCCTCAAAGCCCCCCAGGAAAAATCCTGGGGTGCGAAGAAGAGGAGCTCCCCAGAAGCCAGCCAAGCAGCTCCGGACCTGGAACGCCTCTGCTGAAGCAGAGCGAAATGGCGCGACCACACCAAGCAACTAAAAACATTTGGGGTAACATTTTAAGATGCTGGATTTAAAAAAAATTCTATTTTTTGAAATGGATTTGAAGCTGGCTAAGCAGAGCAGGAGAGTGTAAATTGGGACTGTTTAAACTTTAACTCCGGGTAAACTGTCAGAAAAAAAATGGCGTCTAGTGAAAGTGATTGTTAAAGCCTGTTACATTTGTAGCAGACAAAGACTTACAGAAAACCTTTAGACTGGAGCTGGGATGGAAGTAAAAGCAGAAATAATGGTTGAAGCTGGACTTTTAAAAATAGAAGATATTCGAATTGAAATTGCAAAGACTTTTAAAGAACTTTCAGACACTATTATTTCTAATTTGTTGGTTTTAACTGAACAGAAGTCTGATAATGAAATGTTGCTGGGGAATCCACAGGACACTATACAGCAGAATTTACAGATTGAAGTACAAGCTGCAGGGATCTGTATGCTGGGAGACTTGGTACTAATGGAAGCTGTGGTGGATATTTTACATTTCTCTTTGGAAGAATAGCAATTGAATAAATTATTACAAGAGGAGGATTTATTTGCTAATTTGAGGTCTGCCACACAAAGGATGGATCTGCTGGACTATACAAGGAAGAAATGGTGGAATCAGGGTTACAGAGGTCTGCTGGATTATACAAGCAAGAAATTTATTTTTTTTTAAATTTGATTTATATGCCGCCCTTCTCCGGAGACTCAGGGTGACTTACAGTGCGTTAAGCAATAGCCTTCATACTTTTGTATATTTATACAAAGTCAGCTTATTGCCCCCACAAACCGGGTCCTCATTTTACCCACCTTAGAAAGGATGGAAGGCTGAGTCAACCTTGAGCCTGGTGGGATTTGAACTTGCAGTAATTGCAAGCAGCAGATGTTAATAGATGTTAATAACAGGGTGCTTTAAACCACTGTACTACAGGCTCTGTACTGGTGGATGGATACTGTATGGTGGAAACAGGACTATAAATTAAAGCTAAAGGATAAGACAACAAACTTGAAGGGATTTTTTATGATATCTCAACCTCAGGACAATTTTAAGAAATTGTTAGGAGGGTCAGAAGGAAGGGGGATAGAACTGTGGCTAACAAGAGATTGGAAGAAATTTTTTTTAAAAAAAGAAAAAATTGCAAGATTTTTATTTTTGATGGTTTTAAAGGTTATGGATGTTTCATAGGTATAAAGGATAATGGTTCTTTTTTCTTTTCTTCTCTTTTCTTTATCATTATAATGGTTAAATTAAAGAATGTTGGCTACCCTCCGGAAGCTTGGGGATTTATATTTATAATGATTTAAGAAGTTTTATTGATATTTTTTCTTTTTTAAAAAGGAAAAAAAAAGAAAAAAGATAATAACAATAATATGAGATATAGGGTGTAAGGGGTTTGCCTTTTTTCATTTTCTTTTTGGGAAAAATGTTGAATTCTAATAAGTTAAGGAGATGATTAATAATTTTAGCTTTATTATTGTTGGAAATGTAAAATAGTAAAAGTATAATTTTAAATTTACTCTTTTAAAAGGTTTAAGGGATTTGTTTTTTGTTTCTTTTTTTTTCTCCTTTTTGGTAAAAAATGTTTAATTTTAACAAGTTAAAAAATGGATTATAATTTTAGCTTTTTTATTGTTGGAAATGTATAATTTTAAAGTTATTTTAAAAATCCTAACAACTATAAAGGTTTAAGTGGGTTTGCTTTTTCCTTCCTTTTTCCTTTTGTTTTTCCTTTTTCTTTTTTTAGTAAGAAATGCTTAAGTTAAAAAGAGGGATAATAATTTTAGTTTATTACTGTCGCAAATGAATAATTTTAAACTTAATCAAATATATATATATATATATATATATATATATATATATATATATATATACATATTTGCATAACTTTAACAAGTATAAAGAATGATTAAAAATTAAGGCTTTAATATAGAAGTTGAAAAGAAGATGTGGGAGGAAGGCGGGAAATTTGTTTAGGATTTTGTTTTTAGTTCTCATTCTTTTTTTTTCCTTTTTTTATTGGTGATTTTTTTTCTTTTCTTTTTGTTGTTATTTGTATTTCCAGGGAGGTTGATAAAATTTAATTAGGGGAGTTAAATGAGTTTTGGGTAATTTTGAATTTCTTTTTAGTATGTTAGCTTATTTTAGTATATGTTTATGCTTGTTTGTAATACTCTGCTACTGCTTTGGGAAGTCAAGGGAGGGGTGGGATGGGTTGGGTGTGTGGGGGGAAAGATTTTATATAATGTAAACATAATTGGCAAGTTGGGGTTGTTTAAATATCACTTTAAATTGTATTTAAACACAGGGGTAAAATTCGGAATGTTAAAGTAATGTAAAGGTGTTTTATTAAAAATATGAAAGGGGGTGGGGGGAGGAGGGAAAATGTTTAATTTTGTTTGTAAAACTTTTTAATAAAAAAAAAGATCATTAAGTCCATTAATCCACTAACCCAATCTATTAAGCCATCTGGGGTAGTGGCTGTCAGAAAGTCAGAAAGGGGATCACTTGACCCAGGGCTATAACCATCTGCAATAGGGACCTTTTTTGCAAAAGGTCTTCCTTGCTGTGCTGAGCCACGTGGGTCGGGACAAACATAAACACTCAAAAAAATGTTACATACTTCAGGCGGCGTGGGACACATCGCTCATCCACACACTCTTAGTCTGCAAAAGAAGATGCTCAGTGGCCAGGCTTGCCGGAGTGGATGACGGCAGGCTTTTTCGGGTGGATGGCTATTGGTAGCTGGAGTGACCATTACAGTTAGGCAAGGGTGCATGAGGCATGTGGGTCATGTCACTCACTCTTTTCACAAAAGAAGTGGCCCGGTGGCCAGGCAAGGCATGTTGGGCGAGTGGGTCACTCTTTTTGGCCATGAAAGAAGAGGCCCGGTGGCCAGGCCAGGCACATGGGGCACTTCTTTCTGCCACAAAAGAAGCAGCCCAGTGGCCAGGCAAGGCACATGGGGGGGTGGAATTAAGATACCCCTCAAAAAGAAGGCCTAGCCATTTTTTCAGGGGTCAAAAGAAAATAAGACCCGCTTGTATTTTCGAAGAAACACGGTAAGTAAACCAGGACCCCCTTGTACAAATGCTCATGCAGCACTTCATTGATCAATTGCATGAACACAGCAGGTGCCCCTTATAATCCAAATGAGAGCACCCTGAACTCGAAGCAGCCCAAAGGGCATTTAAAAGCAGTTTTCCACTTGTCTCCCTCTTTAATGCGGACTCTGTAATAAGCTTCTCTCAAGTCCAACTTAGTAAAGATTTTTCCTTTGGCCAGATGTGCCATCACGTCCTTCATAAGGGGCAGCAGATAAACATTTTCCACAAACACCGTATTGAGCCCTTTATAATCCACACACAGATGAAGAGACCCATCCTTTTCCCCATGAAACAACACTGAGGCAGCTGATTGGATGAAGCCCCACTTTACATTATTGTCAATAAAGGCCCGCAGCTTGATCAGCTCTTGCAGGGTCATCAAGTAGATTTTTGGCTTAAGGAGTTTCACCCCAGGGAGGATTTGTATGCTGCAGTCTGTGGGGCAATGGGGTGGGAACACATCAGAGTCCCGCTAGCTGAATGCTTCCCTGAGATTCCAGTATTCCTTTGGGATTTTTTCCTCTCCATCTGGGTGCTTGCTTACTACAGCTCCTAGATCCCTCACAACCTTGGCTCTGGGTGGGGTTTTGCCTTCCCCTCTTCCATCTGTGTGGAATGGATTCTTAAAAGCTCCTTCCTCAAATTCACATGAGGGTTCCATTTTCAGAGCCAGGTGAATCCAAGCAGGAGGGATCTCTCCATTCCATAGGCTACAGTGAAACTAAACGTCTCTCTGTATCCCCCATCCATATTTTCACAAGTTCGGTTACAAAATGAGCTGGGCCTCCACCAGCCCCTGACCCATCGAGCTGGCAAAATGCTATGGGCACCCTCAGTGTTCTCAGTCTCAGTCCTAGTTTCTCTACCACCTTGGGGCTAATCATTCATCTGGTGCATCCTGAGTCCAAAAGGGCTACCATCTTCCCCTGGGTGCCTGATGAAGGCACCCACAGCTCCACTGGGATGGTCACAGGGCCACATGTTGACTTACCAGGGGGTTGTCATCAAAGTCAATTTCACTCTCCTCAGTGCTGTTTCACTGGCTGCTTCTCAGGCTTCCTGCCCCCAAGCAATTACCAGCTTGGAGCTTGGTTTGGTAAGGCATCAACTGCTCAGTGCCCCTCCTTCCCACACTTGAAGCATGCTGGGTGTTATGTACGATTGGCTAGAATCTACATAAGGTTTCATGCTCACCGCTGATTGGCTGTCTGGACCGTGGGAGATTTAACCTGCTGTCATTGGCCGGCTGGTCTGCCTGGAGCTCCTTTAAAAAGGTGAGCTCTGACTTCCGGTGGCACCGTGAAAGCTTCAACGACGCCCCGACATGGGCGCCCGCTCCGTGGATCTGTAAAAGCCTCCCGAACAGCTGGCCAACGCTGTCGGGAGACTTGAAAAGGCTCTCCCCAGGCAAAGGGGAGAGTGAAGAGCAGGCTGGTGGGGGTAGAGTTCCCCAAAGCCCCCCAGAGAAAACACTGGGGTGCGAAGTGTGGGAACTCCCCAGAAACCAGCCAAGCAGCTCCGGACCCGGAATGACTCTGCTAGATGCAGAGCAAGAAGCCGCGACCACCCCAGCAACGCAATTTTAAAGCATTAAAGCATTTTTTGGTAATATAATTTTAAGAAATTTTTTTGAAGAAAATCTTAAGAGCTGGCTTAGCAGAGCAGGAGAAGAGTAATGAAAAAGGGAAAATCTTTAACTCCGTTTGAAACAAAGGGGAAAATGGCGCCTGAGGGCGTGCAGGAAATTTACAAGTGAATGTGATCGTTAGTGCTTGTTAGCGCTTGTTAACATTTGCAACAGAGACAGAGCTACCGGATTATACTGTAAAGTGGAAGAGGAATGAAAAAAGAATTGGATACTGAGTTTAAATAAGTTTGCTGTTTAGACTGTATGGTTAATATATGGATTTTGCTTGATAGTTGAATAAGTACAAGTTGAAATATGGCTGACACTGGATCTTCTGGAGAATTGCTTGGTAAATCAGAAAAAGGGTGTTTGCAGAAATTTTTCAAGAACTTTTGGATTCTCTTGTTCCTAACATTTTGGTTTTATTTGAAAGAACTCCTCAAAAAATTAACTGGAGGAATAATAATGATTCCGTGGAGGAACTGGAGGAATTGGAGATAAAAGATGAAACCATTCAGAACAGTTTGGAAGAAAAACAGCTGGTTGGGACCGAACTGCAGGAAGGAACAATGGAACTAGAGGTTTTGCCAGACACTTCCACTCACCCAACAGAAGAGTTAGAACTGGATTTATTGCTACAAGTGGAGAAACTATTTGGCAAAAAATCGTGGCTTTACAAACAAAGGGGTAAATTGCTGGACTTCGCAAGCAAGAAAGGACGAAATGTGGGCTTCAAGTTTAAGCCAAAGAAAAAGACTATTAAAGGAAAATGAGTTCTCATGACACATCAACCTCAATTTAAGCTTAAGAAATTTTTAAAAAAGAGAGGAGGGGTAGGAGTAATGTTGAAAGAATTATGGAAAAGGATGGATTGGAAGAAATATAAGAAGAAGAAGAGAAAGTCTAACTAAACTGGTAGTCTTTAAAGGTTATTTTAAAGCAAGGATATTTTATACACAAAAATGATAACTTTTTAAATGTTTGAAGGTACTATAATGGTTAATTAAAAACTTGAAGGACACTTTTCGGAAAGTTTTCAATTTATATTAGTAGAAATGGTTTAAGCCCTATTGATGATTTTACGAGATAAAAAGTTTAAGGCTTTTAAAATGTTTAATTTTAACAAAAAAGGATGGATAACAATTTTAGTTTTATTATAGAAATGTTGTAAATGAATAGTGTTTGTGTTGAACTTATATTAATAGAAACGATCTTAGATTTAAAAAGTTTAGGGTTTTGGGTTTTTTTTAAATGTATAACTCTAATAAGTAAAAAGCATGAATAATAACGATGGTTTTACTATAGATGTTGAAAAAGAATGTGCTGGAGAATTTGGGAAGGACATTCAGTTAGGTTTTTCTTCTTTCTTCTTTTTTCTTTAATGTTTGTAATATTTTTAGGGAGGTTGATGAATTTAAATAAGGGGAGTTAAAGGAGCTATGGGAAATTTTGAACTTTACAGTGTGTTAGCATATTTTAGCATATGTTTATCATTGCAATACCCTGTTTCTGCTTTGGGAGGTCTAGGGAGGGGAGGGGAGGGTTGGATGGGTTGGGGAAAAGAAGCTATATAAATGTATGTAAAAATGTGATGAGGGAGGGAGGATTGGGGGCAGGGGGGGGAGAAAATGTTTGGAAATTTTCCTTGTAAAACTTTTCAATAAAAAAAAAAGGCGAGCTCCAGCAGCCCAGCTGGCAGAGCACAGTCACATTTTGCTGGAAATAAAAAGGTGCTGAATTCACTAACGACTCTTGTCTGTTGCCTTGCGCCAATCTAACACTGTGGATCTTGGTTTGGGTCCTGGCCCACCTTTGGGAGCTTTCGTGGCTTCTTTGGGAGCAGGGGGGAGGGCTTGCTCCAGATGTGGTTTCCAGACAGGTGCTGGTCTCTAGACAGGTCGATTTCCACCTCATCTGCCAACATATACCAGTGCTGGAGTTCTCAAGCCCCCCCCCCCCCCCCCCCCCCCCCCACCATCCACAGATTTCATTGTTAAGCCCATTTTTGTAGCATTCTATCAGGACTTCCAGTGGCCAGCCAGTCATGTGGCAGGCCAGCTCACGAAACTCCTGGGTGTATTCTGCCACTGACCTCTGCCCTGGGTGATTGTTTTCATCCTGGTCCTAGACTTGCATTCGGCTAGAGGGCAGAGGTGGTATTTAGCAGGGTCTGACCAGTACTGGAGAACCGGTAGCGGAAATTTTGAGTAGTTAGGAGAACTGGTAAATACCACCTCTGGCTCGCCCCACCCCCAATCTATTCTCTGCCTCCTGAGTCCCAGCTGACTGGGAGGAAATGGGGATTTTGCAATAACCTTCCCCTGGAATGGGGAGGGAATGGAGATTTTACAGTATCCTTCCCCTGGAGTGCAGAGGGAATGGAAATTTTACAGTGTCCTTCCCCTGCCACGCCCACCAAGCCATGCCCACAGAACCGATAGTAAAAAAAATTGAATCCCACAACTGCTAGGGGGTCCTCGAACTGCCAGTGGAGCACCATCATAAACTAGTCAAAATCTCTTAGCTGGGAGGCATTATCATTGTGAAGAGTGACCATCCAGTCTGTTGCAGCCCCTTCCAGGGTCATTGTCAGTCCTAGAGGCCATCTTTTTATTTGGATCTTCAGGGCTGCCATACTTAGTGCTGTGGGAAACTGGGACAGGAGATTGCACGGAGTTGGAGAGATATCTAGCCATAATAACATTCTTTTCTCTGGGAGTCAAGAACATTCTGCCTGCACCTGGAGTGGCATGACTGGGAGGCATCTCCAGTTGGGATGGTGCATTGATTAGACCATGTGATGGACATGTGGGTACAGAGGAAGGGACTTGAACTTTCTTTTGGGTGGGGAAAACCTGGAAGCTTTCAGATTTGGGTTTTCAATGTGCCAGTATACCTACTCTAATAAATTGGAACTTTGAGAAATGCCTGCCTTGGAGTTTTTACTTGGATTTGGGGAATTTCCAGAATGCTGACACTGAGAACTGAATGGTTCCAGAGCAAGTATATGTTTGCTTATTTATTTATTTATTTTCATATGTGTATTTTGAAAGCCCCAAAAAGTTTAAAATATGACAGAATAAGATAAAAATGTCAGCAAAACTACAGAAATCAATCTATAAATCTTGGCTTTCTATTTCCACCTGCAGCTTCCACTCCAAGGAGTTATGACTGTTATATTATTTGGTGAGGGAGGAGAGTCAAAGTCACTTATTGAAGTTGTCCACTTATTTATTATGTATTTGTCTATTTTCTGCTGTTTCAGAAGCTTGGTTGAAATCTGCATTGCAGAATAGTTCTCTTCTTCTTTTTCCCCATTCTTAAATCCCAGATTAAATATTATTAAATTATGGCTGGAGCAGATAGGTGACCTCTCAGGCAATGCAGTTTAAAAAATTAATTTTAAAATTGAAGATAAAAATACTAAAATAAAAGATAAAAATAGAGAGCATCAATTCAGAACTGCTCACACATCATCATTTTGAGCTCCCTCAAAATCACTCTAAATAAATAAATAAATGTAATAATAAAATATATGATATGGTTTTTTAGGGGATAAATGCCATTGTCAAATAAATGTTAAATGGGAATAATAACACAATGAGATATAATAAATTGACAAAATATTTGTAAATTTTGGATATGGGATTAAGCACAAAAGAATTGTAACCGATCAACACACTTTCTGTAATTGTAATGGATGATGGTTGTTTTTATGTTTTGTTTAAAAAAAAAATTCAAAAAAAAATCACTCTATCAAGGCAAACCAGATCTTCCATCCATACAAGCAGCCTATTAGAATGGCTTACATTGGCTTCTAGTTAGGAATTGCTGCTCACCTCTGCATCTGCCTCAGCCTTTTAATTCATTTTCCTGAAAGTCCTTTCTTATGGAGTTTCTTTATATATATGGTTATAAAGAACCATAAAAAAGTTGAATGACTTTGAAGTTGTATCTGAAGAACTGGTTGAACAAATATTGAAATCATACTTCCGCCATAAAGATCAATGATTTTGTATTGCTATTTGAATAATAATTATATAATTATAATTCAAATGTTGTTCTTTAACCTTTCAATTGTGTCCAACTGTTGGCGATTTTATAGGCAAGCATGTAGAGCACTTCCCATAAAGTCACCAAGAGTCGGACATAAATGAATGGTTAAACAACATGTGAACTATGATAATGATGTCTAAATTGTTGTAACAACAAATAAACATTAATATTCTTAATTTGCATATAGAGAGATATCTTTTGGCATGCTCTTTTGTGGAAAGGCAATGTGTAAGTGATCAGTAATGGCCAGCTTTGGTTACCCTGGATGTGAATCTTCCCTAATATTTTACTTCCCCCCCCAAGTTTTTTTATTTTATAACATATACAAATTCCAATTTCAATTAAACAGTGTGTTGTCTGGGTACAAATAGTTTTAGGAAATAATAATCAAAATGTTTACAGCAATACTCAGTACCTTACTATTAGTTTTAATAATTTTAATAATTTTAATAATTTTAATAATTTTAATAATTTTAATAATTTTAATAATTTTAATAATTTTAATAATTTTAATAATTTTAATAATTTTAATAATTTTAATAATTTTAATAATAATAGTTTTTTTAACCAATTTAACATACTTTTCTTTGGAATGGGACTTTTCGGCTCCTACCTTTGGCCGCACCTGTTTCTCCAGCAGTGTTCCGCCTCCACGCATTCACCTCTAGCTTTTCTCCTCAGCAGGCATGCCCCTAGCTGTTCACCCTGGCCAATGCCCCCTCCATCCCACGTGCTTTGGTGCAGCCCATTTGACAACACACTGTCCTCCGCCCAGGACAGTTAGCTGCCAGCCAATCGGCTAGCTGCAAATGCTAGCAGCCAGAAACCATGGTGCGATAGATTGCAGGGGGGGCGGGCTGGGGGAAGGTGCTGCTGCCAAACGGCTTGTTAGGAAAAGGAAGGGAAGAGGGTGGAAGCTCCCTGTACCTGATTGTGCCTCCCTGATAATGAATGGGAAGGGAAGAGTGGGGGTGGGGGCAGTAAGTAAGCCGGTTTCATCCAAAGGAGTTTTTGTTTCAGGTGAGTATCCTAGCCTTAGAAGGAGAGAGGGAAGGAGGAAGGGAAGGGGGAGAGAGAGAGAGAGAGAGAGAGAAAGAGGGAGGGGGAGGGAGAGAAAGAGAAGGGAGACAAGAAAGAAAAGAAAGAAAGAAAAGGGAGAGAAAGAAAGAAAGAGAGAGGGGGAAGGGAGGATGGAGGATGGAAGGGAGAAATCAAGAAGAGAAAGAAGGAAAGAAAGAAAGAAAAAAGAGGGAGGTAAGGGAGAAAGAAAGAAAAGGAAGGAAGGAGGGAGGGAGGGAGGGAGGGAAAAAGGAGAGGAAGGAACGACCACAAACCCTGGCACTAGATGAAGCTTCAGAGGATGCTTTGAAACAGCACAGCAATCCAGGGCTGGAAGGGAACTTAGAGGTCATCTAGTCCAACCCCCTGCTGCAGCCAAACAGCATCAGGTGCTTGTTAGGAGAAGGAAGGGAAAGGGTGGAAGCAGGGGTGAAATCTAAAAAATTTCCCTACTGGTTCTGTGGGTGTGGCTTAATTGGTGGGCATGGCTTGGTGGGCATGTGACCTGGTAGGCGTGGCTTGGTGGTCAGGTGACCAGGTGGGCATGGCCAATAATAATAAATAATAAAAATAATAAACAGAGTACACAAAACAATAAGAGGTACCAAAAACCAACTTTCACACTTTACACACACACCACAACACAACACAACTGACTCACACACAATGTAAAAGCAGCTGCACTTCACCCAAAATGGCCCCTGCAACAAGCAGGAACCTCAGACAGCCACAAAAAGCTCAAAAACCAACTTTCACACTTTACACACACAAAATGTCATATACAGCTTTGTGAGATTTTGTGTTTGTATAGTTAGAGTGAAACACTACAGAAACACACCAAATCTCAGAAGCTGCACAAATATTTTATTTTATTATTTTATTTTATTTATATTTTTAGATAAAAGCAGCTAAATTAAAAACTTCCTTAACTTTAAATTGCTATGTCTAAAAAAAAAATAAAACTCCTAAACACCCCCCCAATTAAGTTTTTTTTTAAAGCTCCCAGTTACTTATCAAATTGAAGGCACAAGGCAGGCAGGAAGGCAGATTGAGCTGCTCACCGATCGCATTGATTGCAGGCAGGCAGATTGAGTTGCTAGTGGATGCAATAGATTGCAGCAGCCAAAGCAAGGCAGGAAAAGCAAGCGAGCCCGAAAGAAGCAGCAAGCTGCCAAGTAGGCAAGTGGGGACCTGGTGATTGGGTGGGCATGGGCGGGGGCGGGGGGGGCAGGGATTTTGCTACCGGTTCTCCGAACTACCCACCACCTTTGCTAACAGATTGCCCGATTGGGTCTGAACTGGGAGCTTTTCACCCCTGGATGGAAGTTCCCCTGTACCTGATCGTGCCTCCCTGATAACAAACAGGAAGGGAAGAGTGGGGTGGGGGGGCAGTAAGTAAGCCAGCTTCATCCGAAGGAGGTTTTGTTTCTGGTGGATATCCTAGCCTTAGAAGGAGAGAGGGAAGGAGGGAGGGAAGGGGGAGAGACAGAGAGAAGGGAGACAAGAAAGCAAAGGGAAAGAAAAAAAGAAAAGGGAGGGAAAGAAGAAAGGAAGGAAGGAAGGAAGGAAGGAAGGAAGGAAGGAAGGAAGGGAAAGAAAGAGGGAGGAAGGGAAGGGAAGGGAGAAAGAGAGAAGGGAAACTGAGTGAGATATGGATGGATAGATGGATGGATGGAGGGAGGGAGGGAGGGAGAGAGAGAGGGAGAGAGGGAGAGAAAAAGGAGAGGAAGGAAGGACCACATACTCTGGCACTAGACACAATTTCAGAGGATGTGTTACAAGGGTTACGTCTGCAGTCTTGGCAGGATTAGTTTGAGATTTATTCCCTGACTCTCGAGGAGCTGCCTTCAGCTGCGTCTGTGAGGTATTTCCGGTTCCTGTCATATATAGATATATACTTGTAATGATGGCTTGTTGGGGGTTCTTCTTCTTCTACTTATGATTAAACTTACTTGAAACATGGTGTCAGAAGTCTGAATCCATGTCTTCCGGATACATTTGAAGCATACTCCCAAAAGCTAAGCAGTGGAAGTATGGCAGCTGTTAACAGTATACCTCTGCCTGAGCCTATGAGGGTGAGTGGAGACTGCGGCAGCAATTGGAATAAATTCAGGGCAGAGTTCGAAGATTATGCCTTAGCTACAGGCTTGGAAGAGAAGTCGGCAGCAGTTCAAACTGCCACATTAAGGAGATTGATGGGCAGTGAATGCCTCCATATCTAAAGACACAACTTAGCCCTTTCTGTGGAGCAAGAAAGACATACCAAAGTTATTCTAGACACTTTAGAGACTTATTTCAGACCTCTCAAAAATGTTATTTTTGAAAGATACATATTTGGCAGCTGCAAGCAAGAAGAAGGTGAAACGATAGATAATTGTATCACATGCTTAAAGGAAAAAGTGGCCAGTTGTGACTATGGCCCCTTAAGGGATGAGCTCATTCGGGACAAAATAGTTTTGGGCATTACTAGTGAAAGCACATGCCGCCATCTCTTGAGGGAGCATAATTTAAGCCTACAAGCAGCAATTGAGATGTGTCGGACTATAGAACTTACTGACAAACGACTGAGAGTCCTAGACCGGGGTAAGCATTGTGTTAATACAGTCTCTAAACAACAGCCAAGTATGATGAATTATCAATACAAATATCAGAATAAAAGGCAGTTTTATAATTCATCTGTAAACAATCAAGTATTTTGAACTTGACCCTACTATTTCCCCAGTACAAAGTGCACCACGCAATGTGCCTATAGCTATTAAGCAGCAAGTTAAAGCACAACTGGATAAGTATGAGGCAGAAGGACATATCAGTAATTGAGCCCACTGACTGGATAAGCAACATGGTTGTTATTAGGAAGCCAGAGAGGATTAGAATTTGCATTGATCCCAGGTTTTTGAATATGGCCCTGAAGCGGTCACATTATTTAATGCCAATGCTGGATGACGTTTCGCACAAGCTACCCAAGGCACGGGTTTTTACACTTGTTGACACTAGAGATGCCTTCTTACAGTGCAAACTGGATGAAATGAGTAGCTACATGACTACGTTCTGGATCCCATGGGTTAGAAAGAGATGGCTTAAAACTCCCTTTGGAGTTTCAGTAGCACCAGAGATGTATCAATGAAAGCAGCATGAATTATTGAGTGGGCTCGATGGAATTGAGCCAATAGCTGATGATATTCTTATAGTTGGCTGTGGTGAAACAGATGAAGAAGCTGAGCATGACCATGATGAGAAGTTAATAGCACTATTAGATCAATGTAGGCAGGTGAGGTTAAGGCTCAGTATAAAGAAGTTGCAATTTAAGGTGCACGAAGTCCACTTCCATGGGCATATTTTGTCCTCACAAGGTTTAAAAGCTGATCCAGATAAGATTAGAGCCATTGTGGAGATGCCACCCCCTGCTGATGTTAAATCAGTGCAGAGATTTATCGGATTTGTTACCTATTTAGCAAAATGTCTGCCGCACCTATCGGAGGTGTGTCCACCATTGCAACACCTTCTGGACAAAGATGAAGTTTGGCATTGGCTCCCCAAGCATGAGCAGGCAGTACAGGAGATAAAACACTTGGTCACTATTGCTCCTGTGTTGAAATATTACGATGTTACAAAGACTATTACCATCCAAAGTGACTCGAGCAAAAATGGCCTAGGATGTTGCCTAATGGAAGAAGGTCAGTCAATCGCATACACGTCCAGAGCGCTCTCTTCTGCCGAGTTGAACTATGCTCAAATTGAAAAGGAATTCTTAAGTATTGTATTTGCCTGCCAGCATTTCCATCGTTATCTTTATGGCCAGGATACAATCATAGCCGAAACTGATCACAAGCCGCTAATAGCCATATTCAAAAAGCCCCTTTTATGTGCTCCCAAACATCTGCAGAGTGTGATGCTTAGTTTGCAGAATTACAACCTTAATGTTGTCTACAAACCAGGATGTGAAATGTATATTAGTGATACCCTTAGTAGGGCTACATTAGATCAGGTGACACTTGGAGGAGAACATGAGCATCAGACGGTCTGCTGGTTGCAACAGGAACAAACTTTTTTTGCCGAAGTTAACCAAGCAGACTATCTTAATGTCACAAATCACCGGCTATGTCAGTTTAGGCAGCACACAGGTACTGATGTAGCTTTACAGGCACTGAAGGCTATCATTATGAGTGGGTGGCCGGATGAGAAGGAGGCAGTTCCAGCAATAGTGAGGGAATATTGGTCTTTCAGAGATGAGATCACCATACAAAACGGGATCTTCTATAAGGGCCCAAGAGTCATAGTGCCTAGGTCAATGAGAACAGAGATGCTATTGCACATACACTTGAGCCATATTGGCAGAGAGGCATGCTATAGACAAGCCTGTGACACACTTTACTGGCCCAACATGCAGGGCGAAATCAAGGACTTTGTTAGCAATTGTTCTACCTGCAATGAATGTTCATATTCGCAACAAAGAGAAACCATGATGTCACACGAGATACCATCACATCCTTGGCAGATTGTTAGCATGGATTTGTTCAACTATGCAGGAAAAGAGTATCTAATATTAGTTGATCATTATTCTGACTTTTGGGAAATCGAACCCCTTACGGACTGTTCGGCTGAGATTACCATTCAGAGATGCAAGACGCAGTTTGCACATTATGGCCAACCAGATAAAGTGATCTCAGATAATGGTCCTCAGTTTACGAGTTTACAATTTAGTAAATTTGCCACTGAGTGGGAGTTTGAGCATGTGACCTCTTCACCGCATCATCCACAAGCTAACGGCAAAGATGAATCAGCTGTGAAGATTGCTAAGAATCTATGTAGGAAAACTCACAGTGAAGGTAAAGACCCATGGAAAGCCATTCTACATTGGAGAAATATTCCATCTGAGGGCATGGACCGTAGTCCAGCACAGAGACTGATGGCAAGGAGACTAAAGACATCACTACCAGTGGCCCACAGGCTGCTTGAGCCCTCGGTGATACAAGGGGTTCCAGAAAGCTTACGGCTGAAGAGACAAGCGGTCAAGACAAGATATGACAACTCAGCTAGAGATTTGCCAGAATTGAAGATCGGGGAACAGATTTGGAAGAAACCGCTGCCTGGAGATCGAACAGGTCGCTGGAAAATAGGTAGTTGCTTACAACAAGTGGCTCCATGGTCCATTTGGTGGACGTTGATGGAACTTTGTATTGTCGCAATTGGGTAGACTTGCATGTAGCTGAGTAGCCAGACTTTACATATCCTGTGGACATGCCAGACCGCATTTACCCATGGACAATGAGGAATGCACAGGGATGGGGCCTCAGATTAATGTTGATGAGAGCTCAGAGCAAGTGAGTATACCCGATAGCAGGCCGGACACTCCAGTAAGCAGCGAGAAGAGCCCAGTGGTTCCAGTGAGGTTGGAGAAGCCCATAGTGCAAAGAGAGCCAGTTGGCGCAAGAGGACCAGTTGTTACATGCAGCAGCCAATATTCGCGACCACCTGACAGACTCAATTTGTAGAAAGTGTTGATATTGTTTGACAATTTGAACTCTTTTGCAATGTTTTATAATGTTTTATTATGTGATAGTTGTATTAGTATGAAAAGGAAAGATGATACAGTTGCTTCAGGGGTGAAATGTAAAATTTGTTACTGCCAGTTCTGTGGGCGTGGCTTGGTGGGAGGGAGTAATGTGACTGGGTGGGCGTGGCCAACTTTTTTTTTAACTTTTCAAAGCTTTTTGTCTAATGCTTTGAAAAGCCTCTGCCAATCAGGCAACTCAGCTGGGATCGTCAGAGACTTTTCAAAGCATTTTTTTAATTACCTCTTCGGCCAAGAGGTTGTAGAAAAAATGCTTTGAAAAGTTAAAAAAAAAAAGCCTCTGATGATCATGCAGCTCAGCTAGGCAAGGGGGGTGGGGGGGCAGGGATTTTTGCTACCAGTTCTCCAAACCACCCACCACCATTGCTACCGGATCGGCTGATCCAGTCTGAACCAGGAGCATTTCACCCCTGAGTTGCTTGCATTGGAACTTTGCATGTTTCACAATGTTTTATAATGTTTTAATATGTGATAGTTGTGTTAATATGAAGGGAAGATGTTACAGTTGCTTGCATCACAACTTTGCATGTTACACAATGTAGTGTTTGTAGTGTTTTAATAATACAGTGTTTTATATCGTTTTAATGTATATATGTAATGCTTATGGGGTTAGTGGGGTTTTTTAATGTTTTAAAATGTGATAGTTGTATTAATGAAAAAGGGAAGATGCTACAAGGGTAATGTCTGCAGTCTTGGCAGGATTAGTTTGAGATGTATTCCCTGACTCTCAAGGAGCTGCCTTCAGCTGCGTCTGTAAGGTATTTCTGGTTCCTGTCATATGTAGATATATACCTATAATGATGGCTTGTTGTGGGTTCTTCTTCTACTTATGATTAAATGTACTTGAAACAGATGCTTTGAAACAGCACAGCAATCCAGAGCTTGGAAGGGACCTCGGAGGTCATCTAGTCCAACCCTCTGCTCCATCAGGAGACCTTATGTCATCTGGGTTGTGGTGGCTTGGGAATTAACGAAGGCACAAGCAGGCAAGTGACAACAGCTCTTTATTATACAGTGAGACTTCAGCAAAGAACTGAGGCTGCAGCCCTCCTTATATACAGTTCTGGAGAGGCTGTCAGCCAATCAGGAATTATTCCCTTATTCAAAACTCCTGCCAAAATGTAACAGAACACAACACCCCTCCCCTCCCAGAAGGCACTTACACTCAAATATTTACATATGTACAAACAAAATCTTGCAGGTGCCTTGGGTGTGTTCTCGTCCGGGCTGACCTGCGCAGATCAGTCTTCGGTAAGGCGTCGATCCGGTCAGAGGGACCCTCTGTCTCTCCTGGCTCCACCAATGGAACCTCCTGGATTTGATCCGGGGCGTGGCTATCCCCGGTTGGGAGTGTCGGCTTGCTGGGGCAGTGCTGGACCCAAGGTTTCTCAGGTAAGTATTCCCTCGGAAGCGGGTTTGAGTTAGCTGTTTTGAAGAAGTTGTCGTAGTTAGGGTCAGTGAGTTCTGTGTTGTGCTCGACCTCACTAACTACCCTTCTTCTGAGCTGGTCTATGTGGCGTTTCCAAACTTTGTCAACCCCGACATCTACAGTGTATGACTTTGGTCCAGTTACCCCAGTAATTGTTCCCGCGACCCATAGTGGGCCGTTTGCATAGTTTCGGGCGTATACTGAGTCCCCAACTTGGAATTGTCTCAGCCCCGTGATTTCACCCTTAAAACTATCGTGGGAGTAGTTCGGGTGAAGCCTGTCTAAGATGCACCTAAGTTTCCTTCCCATGAGTAGCTCTGCGGGGCTTCTCCCCGTAGCTGTGCACGGTGTGGCATGCTGAACTGCTAAAAATTGATCTATCCTGGCTTGCCAGTCACCATTATCTAACCTGGACAAGGCTTCCTTGGCCGTCCTCACGAAACGTTCAGCAAGGCCATTCGAAGCCAGATGGAAAGGGGCCGAGAGGGCATGGTGAATGCCCAGCTCGGCCAGGTAACCCTCGAACTGGGTGGCCGTAAACTGAAGCCCGTTGTCGGATACCAGAGTATCCGGAAGCCCGTGTGTGGCGAATAACTCCTGGTTGGGCCAGGAGGGGGGGTTCCCCTCGTTGAAATGTGCCCACCAGGTTTCCTTGCATTCCATCAGCCAAGGTCACAGGGCAGGGGCGGGGGAGTAGCGGTTGTTATTAAAGAAGGTCTGAGACCGAGGGAGGCCACAGTTCCTCAGACGGCCGGCTGTGAGTCCCTCCTTGTGAAGTGGGGTCATGGGGTTCAGATGGGTTTGCTGGTCACGTACCTGGCTCCCTGCCACGTGGCAGCAGCCCTGCCCGAGCTCCTCGACGTTATCGCCGCGGTGGCAGTTGAAACCCCTAGACTTATGGTCATGGGGGATTTCAACCTCCCATCTGTGGGTGAGACGTCGGAGGTGGCTCAGGAGTTCATGGCTTCCATGACAGCTATGGACCTGACCCAGTTAATTCATGGCCCTACCCACATGGGGGGAAACACACTGGATTTGATTTTTGTCTCTGGACAGTGGTTGAGTGATCTTGAGATAGGGGACTTAGTCATCGAGCCCTTGTCATGGTCAGATCACTCTCTCCTTCGTCTTGACTTTCAAACCGCTGCACCCCGCCACAGGGAGGCGGAGCCTGTTAGTTGGCTCCACCCCAGGCGCCTGATGGAACCTGAGAGGTTCCAGATGGAGCTTGGGCCATTTCCTGAGGCTCTGGCACACGCCTCGACCGGAGACCTAGTGGCCGCCTGGGAGAGGGCGGCTACGGGTGCTCTGGGTTGGGTCGTGCCTTTGCGGCCTCTGACCCGGCGCCGATCTCAATTGGCTCCTTGGTTTTCCGAGGAGTTGAGGGAGTTGAAGCACCGGAAAAGACGCCTAGAGAGTAGTTGGAGAACCAGTCATTCTGAATCTGACCGGACACTAGTGAGATCCCATATTAGGAATTACTTAGTGACGATAAAAGCAGCTAAATGCAACTATTTTGCTGCTCTTATTGCGTCATCAGATAATCGCCCAGCCGCCCTCTTCAGGGTGGCCCGCTCCCTATTTCATCAGGAAGCGCGGGAGGACCCCTTGGAGGGTAGAGCTGAGGATTTTGTTCAGTATCTGCATGACAAAATCACTCAGATTCGGGAAGACTTGGACTCCGACTGGGTAGTCCCGGGGAGAGGGACAGGGGCAGGTCTTGTGAGTGTTATCTGGACTGAGTTTGATCCTGTGACCCCTGAGGATGTGGACAGGATTCTGGGCAGGCTGAACGCGACCACTTGTTTATTGGACCCGTGCCCCTCCTGGTTAGTACTGGCTTCCCGGGAGGTGACACGTGGCTGGCTCCAGGGGATTATAAATGCTTCGTTGGGTGAGGGTGACTTTCCCGCCACCTTGAAAGAGGCGGTGGTGAGGCCTCTCCTCAAGAAGCCTTCCCTGGACCCGGCAATGTTGGTAAATTATCGTCCGGTCTCCAACCTTCACTTTTTGGCAAAGGTTGTTGAGAGTGTGGTTGCGCAACAGCTTCCCCGGTACCTGGATGAAACAACGTATCTGGATCCATTCCAGTCGGGTTTCAGACCCGGGTACAGCACGGAAACAGCATTGGTCGCGTTGGTTGATGATCTCTGGAGGGCCCGGGACAGGGGTTGTTCCTCTGTCCTGGTCCTGTTAGATCTCTCAGTGGCTTTTGATACCATCGACCATGGTATCATGCTGCACCGGTTGGAAGAGCTAGGGGTGGGAGGCACTTTGTTATGGTGGTTCTCCTCCTTTCTCTCCGACCGGTCGCAGTCGGTGTTGACAGGGGGGCAGAGGTCGACTCCGAGACCCCTTCTATGTGGGGTGCCTCAGGGGTCGGTCCTCTCGCCCCTCCTGTTCAACATTTATGTGAAGCCGCTGGGCGAGATCATCTGCGGTTTTGGGGTGAGATATCACCAGTATGCTGACGACACCCAGCTGTACATCTCCACCCCAGACCACCCCAACGATGCCCTTGAAGTGATGTCCCGGTGTCTGGAGGCCGTGCGGATCTGGATGGGGAGGAACAGGCTCAGACTCAACCCATCCAAGACCGAATGGCTGTGGTTCCCGATGTCCCGATATAGTCAGCTGGTACCATCGCTGACTATCAGGGGTGAATCATTGGCCCCGGCAGAGAGGGCGCGCAACTTGGGCATCCTCCTGGATTCACCGCTGTCTTTTGAGGAGCATTTGACGGCCGTGACCAGGAGGATTTTTCATCAGGTTCGCCTGATCCGCCAGTTGCGTCCCTTTCTGGATCGGGACTCGTTACACACGGTCACTCACGCCCTCGTCACCTCTCGCCTGGACTATTGTAATGCTCTCTACATGGGGCTCCCCTTGAGGAGCACCCGAAGGCTCCAGCTGGCGCAGAGTGCAGCTGCGCGGGTGGTGATGGGAGCCACGTGGCGCTCCCATGTTACTCCTCTCCTGTGCGAGCTGCACTGGCTCCCGGTGGTCTTCCGGGTGCGCTTCAAGGTGTTGGTTACCACCTTTAAAGTGCTCCATGGCTTAGGACCCGGGTACTTACGGGACCGCCTACTACCACCAATAGCCTCCCACCGACCGGTACGTTCCCATAGAGAGGGCCTCCTCCGGGTGCCGTCGGCCAAACAATGTTGGCTGGCGGCCCCCAGGGGGAGAGCCTTCTTTGTGGGGGCACCCACTATCTGGAACGAGCTCCCCCCAGAGTTACGGAGGATCCCGGATCTTCATGCCTTCCGCCGTGAGTTAAAAAATTTCCTGTTCCACCAGGCGGGCCTGGCCTAATTCTTCCCTTTTCCCCTTCTGTTGTAAAATAATTTAGAAATTTTAAATTGTAATATTTTAATTTGGGGTTTTAATATTGTAAATTGGGATTTTAAATATTGGGGCCAACGTTTCATTCAGTTTTATTTGGCTTTTAAATTTTGTATATATGTTTTTTATTTATGGCTGTTCACCGCCCTGAGTCCCCTTGGGGAGAAGGGCGGTATATAAATTTAATAAAATAAATAAATAAATAAATAAATAAAATAAACTTCCGAAGGGCCCTGATAACCACTTCGGACGTGGTCGAAGACATGAGAATGATCTCAAGCCACTTAGAGTATGCATCGACTACTATCAAGAATGTTTGGCCATGGAATGGGCCTGCGAAGTCAATGTGGATCCTCCCCCATGGCCCTTTTGGCTTTTCCCACTCTCGGATTGGGGCAACTGGGGGATCGGGGTGAGATTCCTGGCAGGGTGTGCATTTCCCCGCCCACTGAGAGATATCTTGGTCCATATTGGGCCACCATACGTAGCCTCGAGCTAGGCTCTTCATCCTAACTATGCCCAGGTGCCCCTCGTGAAGTAACTCCAGAACCCTGGTGCACAGCTTGGATGGCACGACAACTCTATCACCCCACAGTAAGCATCCCCCCTGCATGAACAATTCATTACGCTTATTGACAAACATTTGAAAATCCCCTTCGTCCACCTTGGGCAGCCACCCCTTCAAAACCCAACCACTGACAGTGCCTATAACAGAGTCTCTTGCAGAGGCCCTGGCCACTTCACTAGAGGAAATGGGACCCAGAGTCAGAGCGTCCAGCAAAAGGACAGGGGCCTCCAGTGTTGGGTCGTCCAGCAGCTCGGGAAGGGGGCAACGGCTGAGGGCGTCTGCATGGCCCAGGGATCACCCGGGGCAGTGAACCAGTTTGTAGGAATATGCAGACAGAAAAATAGTCCATCTAGTCATACACGGAGAGAGGGCAGCGGGGGTGGGCTTGTCTCCGGCCAATAGTCCTAGCAGCGGCCGATGGTCAGTAACCAACTCGAATGTCCTGCCATAGAGATATTCGTGGAATTTCTTCACTCCCGCAATTGCGGCCAATGCCTCTCTGTCTAGCTGGCTATAATTCCGTTCAGCGCTAGACAGAGTGCGGGAGTAGTATGCTATGGGCGCCTCTAGGCCATTTGGCAGTCTATGGCCCAAGACGGCACCAACTCCAAACGGGGAAGCGTCACAAACTAAGACGAGTGGCAATTTAGCGTTATACTGTATAAGGAAACTGTCTTCCGCTAGCAGTGTTTTAACAGCTTCGAACATGGCAGACTCTGGCTTACCCCAAACCCATGGTGTGTTCTTTCCCAAAAGTTTGTGAAGTGGATCAGCCACGGTGGCCTTGTCCGTTAAGAACATCAAATAGAAATTTAGCAGTCCAAGGAAGGCTTGGAGTTCTGCTTTGGATTTTGGGGTGGGTGCATTCCTGATAGCCCTAACCTTACTTTCCATGGGGTGGATGCCTGCGCCGTCGATCTTGTAGCCCAGGAACTCAACAGAGGGGACAGCGAACATATATTTGCTTTTCTTTAATTTGAGTCCCGCTTCCCTGAATCGGGACAGAACGCTCCTAACTCTGTCTCCCAGTTGTTGTTCGGTCTGGGCGCTAATCAAGATGTCATCGAAATAGGGCACCACTCCCGGAAGGCCCTGCAACAGGCACTCCATAGTGCTCTGGAAAAGCCCCGGAGCGACACTAACTCCGAACTGGAGCCGTGTGCATTTGAACGCCCCTCTATGCATTACAATTGTCTGTGTCTCTGCCATGGCATCGTCAACTGGTAATTGTTGATAGGCTTGCGCCAAGTCTAATTTTGCAAAAATTTTGCCTGGCCCCAGGGAGTGTAGCAGATGGTGCACAATCGGCACCGGATAGGCGCTCGGCTGCAAAGCCTTATTAATTGTGCACTTGTAGTCGGCGCAAATTCTGACTGACCCATCCGATTTTACTGGGGTGACTATGGGGGTCTCCCATTTAGCATGGTCAACGGGGACCAACACTCCCTGCTTAATCAATTTGTCCAGTTCAATGTCTATCTTTGGCCGTAATGCAAAGGGGACTCTTCGAGCCTTTAACCTGACTTGGGGCACGTTGGGGTCTATATTTAGAGAAATAGGGGTCCCCACATACTTGCCCAAGGAATCCGAAAAGACGCCCTGGAACTCGGTCAGGAGGCTGTCCTTTAGAGGTGACTTGAGCATGCTGTGGACGCCGGTGAAGCCCATGCCAAGGGCTCGGAACCACCCCATGCCCAAAAGGCTGGGCAGCTGTCTGGTCACAATGGTCAGTGGCAAGGTTCTTTTGTAGTCACCGTAGGTTACTCGAAACATGCCAACACCTTCGACAGGAACTCGGTTGCCCTGGTAATCGAGAATCCGCAGCCTTTGCCTTGCAAACTGGTCCTTTTGAAACGATGGTAGAATTGACTTCAGGGTCGCCCACAACATTATGGAAAGAGCCAATCCGGTGTCAATTTCCATTTCACAGGGTCTGCCATCGATTTCAATGATCGTGGAGACCTTGTCCTCGACCACCATGCTGGCCTGATCAACGTGTGTGCTGTAGCCATCTCACGGTTGAATTTCGCGCCGGTGCTTTGCGCCGCCATCTTTAGTTGGTTGTTTTTGGCGCGTTGATTCTGGTTGGCTGTGGTGGTCACGTGGTTGGTGTTTTCTGGGCAGAGTGGCCCTACAGACTCACGCCAAATGCCCCTTCTTATTGCAATGTCTGCAAATGGCCTCTTTGTATTTGCACGACAGTCTATCATGGTTTCCGCCATAGCTCCGGCAGCTTCGTCGGGGGCTGTTTGAGTCTTTCCGCTTTTTCATCCGGAAAAACGTCCTCGTCTGAATCAACCTCCGAGCTGGATCGGGCATCCTCTCTGTGGACGGGTAAGGACTTGGAACTGTCCTTGCTGGTCAATGGGCACTGCAGGGCTTCCGCGGCTTTCATGGAGGCTTCGTGAGCCCTGGCCTTGTCTAGGGCACCTGAAAGTGTCAGGTCCAGTTTGGCAAGCAGCCGCCTCTGTAGTCTTGTGTCGCAAACACCACAGATCAGTTGCTCTAACAATGCATCGTCTAGATCTCTGTAGTCGCAGTGGGTCACGGCTTTGCGTAGGCTTGCCATATAGGCGCTGACCGGCTCTCCCTCCCGTTGGATGTGCTGTTGGAACTGATACCGTTGCACAAACTTGGAGGGCACGGGAGCGTAGTGAGCCCGAAGGGTCGTCATCAGGGTGTCCCAGGGGACAGTCTGGACCAGCATTGGCTCACTGAGTGACTCTGCCATCTCGAACACATCCGGTCCGCAGTGGCTCAGGAAGAGGGCTCTTTTTTGGTTTGCAGAGAGCCCCTGCATATCGCTGGCTTCAAGAGAGCACTCGAACCGAGTCATGTATGAAGCCCATTTTTCGCGGGCCGGGTTAAAAGTCTTGGGCGGAACGTAGGCAGACATGTTTGGTATGCCTCCACTTGTTCGCCTCGTAGCCTAGCTGAAGCTCGTGTCTCACTGAGCCGCCTTTTGTGGCCCAATCCCACCTTCGTCGCCAATGCGGTAGCTTGGGAATTAACGAAGGCACAAGCAGGCAAATGACAACAGCTCTTTATTATACAGTGAGACTTCAGCAAAGAACTGAGGCTGCAGCCCTCCTTATATACAGTTCTGGAGAGGCTGTCAGCCAATCAGGAATTATTCCCTTATTCAAAACTCCCGCCAAAATGTAACAGAACACAACATGGGTTATTTTGGTGCCTCTAACAGAGAGGAACATTCCCAGAAAAGGAAAAGAGTTTACTAGGCAAGGCTTCCATGGAGAAGAAGGCAAAGATAGTCCTCAATTTACAACAACAATTGAGCCCAAAATTTTGGTTGCTAAGCAAGAGCATTGTTAAAGTAAGTTTCAAAACATCTTACTCAATCCATCCTCCAACAGTGGTTGTCAGTCACTGTGGATCAGATTGAGAATATGAGAGCAAAGGCCTGACAGATTACTGGTGATTGACAGACTCGTAAGGGAAGTGGAAGGGTACCCCTTGACTTACTGTGTGTCCACCATTGAGCCTTGAATCTCCATTGCTAAGTGAGACAACTGTTCAGTGAGCTTTCATCCACTTTACAACCTTGCTTGCCACCGCTGTTAAGTGGATCATTGTTTAAGTTAGTCAGACAATGGTTAAGCGAAGTTGACTCCCCCAGTGACTTTGCTTGTCAGACAGTCACAAAAGGGAGATTAGGTGAGCCCAGGATGCTGCAACTGTCATAAATGTGAGTCAGTTGCTACTCATCCAACTGTAAATCATGTGACCATTGGGATACTGCAATGGTCATAAGTGTGAAAAATGGTTATCAGTGGCATTGCAACTTTGAACAGTCACTATATGATAGGATTGTAAGTTGAGGACTACTTGTACTGTTTTCCAATTTGACGGCAATCCTTGACTTACGACCGTCATGGCCAGCGTTCACTGATTTCATATGTCCGTACCTAAGATGGCCGGGGGTGGGGGTGAGCAGCAGCCCAACTGCAGGATCCCTTGAAGTTCCCTCCTCAATGCCGGAGACAATTAATTTAAACCTTCGATCCACCCATTTGTCAGGTGGACCAGACGGAAACCTTTGCTCAAGGTTTCCCTCCTCATTTCCATATTCAATACCCCTCCCCTCTTGGAAGGAGTTTTACCCAACCACCATTGTTACTGGATGTAGTCACATAGGTAGGCAGGGCTACGGTGGTTGCGACCAGACCTGCACAGCTCAGTTGATTCCGTGGTGGCAGCCTGGCGAGTCAGACCTGTTGCCTCTCTGGAGTCAGCCAATGGAACTGCCTGGAAGTTTCCTCAGGGTGTGGCTGACTCCGCAGGAGCCGGGTCTCTGAGAACTCTTTGTTGGAACTCTTCCTGCTTCTTCAGGTGTGTGTTTGTGTTGAGAACTCGGGCTTGAGTCCAGGCTAGTTTGGTCAGATGTGTTTTGTTCTGTGTTGATAGGGGTTTTAGTTGTTAGGGCTACTTCTTCCTCTGGTTTCCTTAGTACTGAGTGTTCTAACCTTCCCCAGAGTTGGTCTATGTGCCTTCTCCATATCCTACCATCTTCTAACTCTACTTGGTAGGATTTGGGACCTATAATTGTGACTATCCTTGCAGGGACCCAGGATGCGCCCCCTGTATAGTTGTGGGCATATACCAGGTCCCCAATGCTGAATGACCGGCGCTGGCTGGTTGAGTCTGGGGGTGTCTCAGTGTTGTAATTTAGGTGTAGTGTATCTAATTGTGATCTGAGTTTTTGGCCCATCAGCAATGCTGGACTTCGCTTGGTGGTGGCACTAGGGATTATATGCTATATAAGGAGAAATTTGTCAATTTTAGTTTGAATATGCCCAGGTCCCATTTTGGTTAGAGCCTCTTTGGTTGACCTAATCATTCATTCTACTTGACCATTGGTGGCCAGATTGAAAGGTGCTGACAAGGCGTGGCAGATCCCATTTTCAGCCAAAAAGATTTCAAATTGGGAGGCTGTGAATTGGGGCCCGTTGTCTGAAATTAGGATGTCCACCAGGCTGTGTGTGGCGAGCAGCCTTCTCAATACCCTGATGACCACTTCAGCCATCATGGTGGACATATTAAATATCTCTAACCATTTTGAATATGCATCCACTACTTTTTTTTTTTGAGAAAATATTTCTTTTTTTTAATTTTTTTATTCTTTTTAATTGAATTTTTCAAAATACATAAACAAAAACAAAAAAACATAAATAAACATCACCCAGTGTATAATACAAAAACAAGAGAAAGAGAGGAGTTCATATCTTTCTTGTCAGTTCCTCCAAAAGTCTCTTTGAGTAGGTACTGGTGTCGTCTCTTCCAAATGTTCAATTGCACTGTCCACAAACGGTTGCCAGATCTTCCAGAATGAGTTTTCCTTTATTAAACCTTTCCTGAATTTTAACTCACATGTTAGCTTATCGTTAAGGGCAAATTTCCAAATTTCTTTATACCATTCGGCCAAATTATAATCAATATCTAATTTCCAGTATCTCGCTATTATTATTCGACCCATAATAATCAATATTCGTACAAGCTCCCTTTCTTCAATTGTTAGCATTTTATCAGTTATTTTTAATATGAAAATGATACCTAATCCCAATTTAATTTCCTTTTTAAATATTTTACTGATTTCAATTTCTATTTGGGACCAAAAAATTTTAATTTTACCACATCCAAACCACATATGCTCATATGTCCCGTCCTCCACTTTACATCTCCAACACAATTTGCTAACTTCTTTATTCATTTGGTATAATCTTATTGGGGTCAGATACCACTTCCAAACAAATTTATAATTATGTTCCTTTATTCTAATCGATAAGGCCTTCATTATTCTACTGGTCCAATTTAAATTCCAGTCCTGGTCTGAAATATCTATTTTTAAAACTTTTGCCCAATTACTTCTCATCACGTTTTGTGAGTTATTATCCAAATTAATAATTTTATATATTTTAGTAACCAATCTTGTTATTCCAATTTCTCCCTTTCTTATTTGAGATACTATTTCCTCAAATTCCATTTTTGGCCTTTGTACCCCCAGTCTGTCCTTATAATTCTTGGTCCAGGTATTGATCTGTATCTTTTCTAACCAATTTAGCTTCCATTTTTCATATATTTCCTCTTTTTTATGGTTGTCTCTTACCAAATGTATCCATTCTTTTATTCCTTCCAAATTTTTCTCTATTAATATCTGTTTCCTTTCCCTATTTAAATTTAAAGGAAAGTCTCCATCTTCCAAATTTCCCAATTGCAATATATCTGGAATCAATTTTCTATCAATTTTACTCCAGATTTTTAACAAACTATTTAAAAGATCATTTCTAATTTTATTTTTCCCCACTATATTCTCCATAAAATATATTTTTCCCCATTTTTCAATTTCTCCTAATTCTAATTTTTCCCATAATTCATTTCCACCAATAATTATTTTAACTACCGTCTTTGCATGAAAAGACCTATAATAATTAATCAATTTAGGTATTCCTAGACCCCCTTCCTTTTGAGTTTGATACCATAACTTTTTGACTAATCTAGGACTTTTATCTCCATTACAAAATTCATCAATTTTCTTTTGATAGGATTCTATGTCTTTCTCAGAAATATATATTGGAAGCATTTCAAATAAGAAATTAAATTTTGGTAATAGCATCATTTTAATGCAACTCTTAAACCAGGATAATGTTAATTTCTTATATTTCTTAATTTTCTCATCAATTTCTCTTATCAATTTATCGTAGTTCAATTTTTTTAATTCATTTGTTTTTGCTGATAATATAATTCCTAAATATTTTATGTTTTCTTTAACTTTTATACCAAATTGATTCTGGAATTTCTCTTTTTCCTTTCGTGCATCTCAAGTTAATAGCATTTCTGATTTGGCCCAGTTTATAGATAAACCAGTAAGATCTTCAAATTCTTTTAAATGCATCTTAACCTTTTCCATATCTTTTTCTGGATTTTTCTTCTTTTTTTTTATAGACAAACTTTATTAAATTTACAAAGATTAAAAACAATTAAAATCAAAATAAAATATACAAATATATTAAGCATCTTATATAATTACTTATTTCATTTCTATTCATTAACATTTCTCTATATATACCTTATCTATAGGTTATACGTATACAAAATTAATCGCACAATCATCCTTCTGGCGGTTAAGTCTTTGTTGGTATTTGAGTATATCAAGCATATAGATATATTGTAACTGGTCATTTGTTATTTTAAGCCTCTAAATATATATATAAAAAAGGAAAAAAACAAAAGAAAGAAGAAGATAGGAATAAGTTAAATTTCAATAGTTATTGGTATTATTTTAAGTATTACCTTATCCACATTTGTTTTCCTTGACCCAATTATACCAATTATTCCATACCTTAAAATATTTTGAGCTTTCTTTGTCTTGTAGTTTCAATGTTAATTGGTCAGATTCCGCACATAAATAAATTTTTTGAATTACCTGTTGCTCTGTTGGCAAATAGTCCATTTTCCAGACTTGGGCTAACGCTATTCTAGCAGCTATGATAATGTGATGTATTAAGTATACTGTTTCCTTTCTAATGTTTGGTTTATACATTCCTAACAGGAAGATCTCTGGTTCTAGTTCTAAGACTTCTCCTGTAATTTGGAAAATCCAGATTTTAATTTTCTCCCAATACGTCTTAATTTTAGGGCATAACCACCACGAATGGTAGAATGTGCCTCGGGCCTGCTTACATTTCCAACATCTGGGATCTAAGTTGGGATGCATTTGAGCTAACCTCGAGGGGGCGAGATACCACCTGTACCACATTTTGAATTGATTTTCCTTATAGGATACTGATTTTGTTATTTTGATATTATTTTCCCAAATCTTTTCCCAGTCTTCTAATTGAATATTTTTGCCTATGTTCCTAGCCCAAGCAGTCATTTGTCCTTTAATTATGTTCTCCCCCAGATCAATTTCTAGTAGATATGTATATAATTTAGATAATGTTTTCTCTTCCTTCCCTTCCAGGAGTTTGTCTAGTCTATTAGGCCTTACGTCAATTCCTCCTCCTTCCCTATCTTTCCTAAATCTATTTTGTGCTTGGAGATACGGCCACCAATCCAATTCTATTCCTGTGTCTTTACGTTCCTGGTGTGTTTTTAGTAGTCCATTGGAATCTAAAATATCCCTATACCTTACATTTCTAAGGGGGGAAATAGTGTTTGGGTGCATGGTTGCCTCCGCTGTGGACAACCATCCGGGAACCTTCTTATAACATCTTTTTTTTATTTTCAGCCAACTATCAATTCATGATCCCCTAATTATATGGTTTTTGAAATGTTGGAATGTCTTGTTCCCGGTGTTCCACAGGAAGGCATGCCATCCCATCAATAGGTCATGACCTTCCAATTTTAACAGTCGTTGGTTATCCAGATTGACCCATTCTCTTAGCCATGTCAAGCAGGCAGCTCTATAGTACTTCTCCCAGGCCGGGGAATTTTTCTGGATTTTTCATTACAATCAGAGTATCATCAGCATATAAATTAGTTTTAACACCTTTATATCCAGTAATATCTTCATCTTCCTCTACTTTTGTTGCTAGGATCTCCATGGCTAATAAGAACAATGTTGGAAATAAAGGACACCCTTGTCTTGTACCTGCTTCTAAAGTTATATCCTTTGTTAATATCCCATTCACTTTTACTCTGGCAACCCCTTTTTGATATAATTTTGAAATAACTTGTATAAACTTATCTCCAAAACCAAAAACCTTAATCAGTTCTATAATCGTTTCCCATTAAATGGAATCAAATGCTTTGAAAATATCTAACGCTAATATTCCTATTCTATCCTTATTATATTCTGCAATAGTTATAATATTTAAAACTCTTCTAACTATGTCTGACATGTATCTACCTTTCACAAAACCTACTTGATTACAACTTATATATTTATCTATGAAACCATTTAACCTATTTACTAAAATAGCTGTAAATACTTTTGCATCCTGATTTATTAAAGAGATAGGTCTATAAGATTCAATTAACTCTAAACTTTTTTCCAGGTTTAGGAATCAGAGAAATTATTGACCTATGCCAAGACGCTGGAATGTCCATACCATGAAAAATTTTATTATACAATTTTTCTAATTTTGGCACAATTATATCTGTAAACTCTTTATAAAATTCTACCGGCAACCCATCTTCACCTGGTGCTTTCCCCAATTTTAATTTTTGGATCGTTTCTATAATTTCTTGTTGGGTTATATTTCCCTCCATTATCTCTTTGTATTCTATGTCTATTTTCCTATGTTCATATCTTTTCAGAAAGTCCTTCAATTTCATACTGTCTATTTGTTTTTTAGAGTAAAGTTTTTGAAAAAAATTTCTAATAATCTCACATTTATCTGTCGTTTTACTACATCTTTTACCTTGTTCATCTACTAATGTTCCAATTTCTCTTTTACATTTCTTATCTTTAGCCATCTTTGCCAATAATTTAGAGTTCTTATTACCAAATTCAAAAAATTCTCTGTTCAAATACATCAAGTTCCTTTTAACGACTTTAGTATCTTCAATTATTTGCCTATCTTTTAATTGCCTCAGTTCTTCCCAAATATTTTTACTTTTAGTTCTTGAAAATTCCATTTCTTATTCTTTTTTTTTATTATAAAAGTTTTTATTGGTTAAAAATAAACAATATTATCGCTTACAATATGTGGAATTTTCATTATCCTTTTACAAAGATAATATATATTTTCTTTTTTTCACATACAGCAGATCTTCCGTTATTAAAATTTCAAATTTAACAACTGGATTTATACAAAAATATCAGTTCAGTATCCAGAGTAATATTAAAGTTTACAAAAATAAGAGATATCATAAAAGGCACAACGTAATAGATTCCTCTCACTTCATCATTTCTTGGTTCTAGATCTCAAGGTTCTGGCCTTAGCACCCCCTTCCTCCCGGACCGCCATGGCCTCGCCCGCCCCCGTTCCTTGATCATCTGGTACCTCCCCTTCCTCGGTTCCTGTATCTTCACCCTCTAGGAGGGTCTTATGTTGCTCCAGATAAGCCTGAGCCTCCGTCACACTATTAATTTTCTTCCTACTGCCTTCCCTGAAAATCATCAAACCTTCCGGCATCAACCACCTGAAGCCAATTCCCTTAAGGTACAATTTACTTGATAAAAAATAATAATTTCTTCTTAATTCTCGTACCTGTCTAGGGATCTGCTTCAGAATGGTGACCTCCTTGCCCCTGTATATCAGCGCCCCCGATCTTTGAGTTCTCAGTATTTCATCCCTCATTTCCCTTCTCACAAATTTAATATGGACCTCTCTTGGGACACTATGTAAAATTGCATATTGTGAGTTTACTCTATAAACTAGATCCATATCCCATCTCATAAAGTCCAAACCTCTTTCAATAAATTCGCCCAACAATTTAACCATCACTTCTCGCAGATCTTCTTGGTCCACCTCTTCCACATTTTGAAACCTGAGAAAATAAGACATTCTATCCAGCTGCGAAGTTAAAATTGTATTTCCTCTCATTTCTTCCCTCTTCTGGATTGCCCGCACCTCCCCCTCCAAACCTCCCACCTTTTTCTTATTCTCCTCTGCCACCTGTTGAACAGCAATTAAATCTTTTTTCATAACTACCATTTCAGATTTTATTTCCAGTTGGCCTTTTTGCAGGTCATCAAGTTTATTAAGCTTCTCATCCAATTTTGCCAATGTTTCCAAAACATTTTCCATGTCACCTGCAGCTGGTCTTTGTCCTTTAGCCATCTTACAGTAGTAAAGAATGAGAGGTCCTCAGGTAGGCACAAACATCCAGAGAGAGAAGATTCTCTTTAAAAATCAGTGCTATTTCCTCACGATCCACCAGAGGGCGCTCACAGGAGCAACGAGTCCGGCTTGTAGAGTAGGTCAAACAGGAAACCAGAGGTGGGTGATGTCATCAATTATGCACAAAGAAGCAGGAAATCAGGCCCCGGCCATGACTTTCCAGAAGGAGAGAGGCCTCCAGCCTCCCTTCCCAAATTCTGCCTCCACCATTCTCCACAAGAAATCAGCGAGGTAAGAGGTCTCCTTCTTTTTCCCCCCTCTTTCTTCTCAACTACGGCACCCTTCCCAGCTACAAGGGGGGGAGAAGCTTCAGCCCCCCCCCTCACCCACAGGATGCCTCGTCGCTTCGCCAAAGTCTCTCCTTTTCTACTTATTCTCCGGCCTGCATCCCTTCCTCTTCCGATCGCCTATTTACCTGCTGCCTTACTTTCGATTTACACCAGGTCCTACAGGCACATAGGCACGGAACGGCCTTGGGAATGGCCGCTACGTGCTGCCCCACTCGCTGGAGCCTCGGGCGCGCCAGCATTGGCCACCCAGCCCCTGGAGTTGAGGCAGGGGACCCCTGGCGAGCCGCCCTTAACGGCGGATACCCCAAAACCAGGGCACCCGGCCCCGAGGGGCCTCCAGGCGGGGGGATTCAGACGCTGGGGCAAAAGCTTACCCAAACAACGTCTGCTGCCATCCGGAACCGGAAGTGATCTCCCATTTCTTATTCTTGTATTCTGTTTCTTTCCATTTCTATTATTTTTTTTTATAATCTTTGTATTTGTTACATGACAATTTTATACTTTCTCCCCGAAAAATTGCCTTCATTGTATCCCATACCACGTTATAATTTATCTCATCATTATCATTCCATTTCCAATTTTCCTCCCAAATTTCAATTATTCTTTTTTTATCTTCTTCAATTTTATACAGTTTACCATCATATCTCCAATAATTTTCTTTTTTCTCAATATAGACATTCAATTCAATATTTACCTCTGCATGGTTTGATTCTTTAAATATTCCTACATTAATGTTTCCAACTCTATTTAATATATCTCTTGATACCATAATATAATCAATCCTTGAGTACGTATCATATACCTTCGAGTGAAAGGTATAGACCTTCTCTTGACCTTTAATTTCCCTCCATGTATCAAATACTCCATTTTCTATCATCCAATTATCTAATATACTCATTTTAACACTGTCATCTTGTTGGGCAACATTAGTGGTATCATATTTGCTTCGAATAAGATTGAAGTCACCTGATACGATCAAACTGCCCAAACTTTCCTTTTGCAATATTTGCGATACTTTCATCAAAAATTCCTTTTGTCTCTCATTAGGTGCATAAATGTTAACTAGTGTTACAGTCTCTTCATAAATTTTACCAATTATTATTAAATATCTTCCCTCAGGATCTACTACACTTTTTAATTTTTCAAATTGAACTCTATTTGATATTAAAGTTGCTACCCCTCTCGATTTTGAAGTTCCAAATGCTTTCTCATAAAGCTGTATTCCTTTTATATATATCTTATTTGAATCCTCAGACTTTTGGTGAGTTTCTTGCAAAAAGATTATATCAGGTGACTCCCTTTTCATTTTCAATTCCAAACATTTTCTTTTAATTTGATTCCCAGTACCTTTAACATTCCATGACATAATTTTAATCACACCCATTATTATAATCAATACTTTCCATTTCTTCCTCTTCTTCCCTATTGTGAATCTTCCCCAAACCCACCACCATTAACAAATAGAGAAAAAAAAAACAATAGAACCAATAACAGAGAGTCTTCTTCCCCCATTGCCTTCATACAAATCCAGCCGCCTTGTCTTCCAAGAATGGGGAGGGGAGAGTGTGTCTGTCAGTCCAGCAGGCTCCAGCTCTAGGCATCATTCATTAATTTTTCCTTCTTCCTGTTACTTCTTCTCCACACTCAGATCTGCCACTTGAGTCAGGCCCAGAACCAAATTGATTGTCTATATCACTTTCTTCATCAACACTATCACTACCAGCTTCTCTACTTTTTTTTTTTTGAGTATTCAACTGTTCCTTTGTTGGTTTCCTTTTGCGTTTAGGTTTCGGGTTCGGTTTTGGGTCATCTCTACCTGCAGCTTCTTGTTTTTTACCTAATCTTTTTTCTTTCCTCAGTCCATATCCTCCCATCTTCAGCAGTTCAGCTCTTACATTAGCTACATCTTCATCTGTCTCAATCAGCCCTATGTTGTATAAACAGTCAGCAGGATCAATATCGATATTAATTTTGCGCATCCTTTTATTATAAATTTTTTTTTAATTGTTGTGGGAATCTCCAATTATATTTAATATTTTTATTTCTTAACAATGTAGTGATTGGTTTTAAAGAATATCTCCATTTGCGTTCTTCAAAAGAAATATCCTGGTAAACTTCAATTTTGTCTCCTTCTATTTGAAGAGCCATGTCTCCGCGTTCTCTAATTTTTGATAGTACTTGTAATTTATCTTTTATATTTGCAAATTTAACTAGAATATTTCTCTTTTTTTTCTTATCACGATTTAGTCCAATTCTAAAAACACTTATTAAATCTGTTGCCATCATTTTTTTATCTAATCCAATTGAGTTAAGACAGTCCAGCACTCTCTCTCGTATGTTGTCCACAGAATGTTCAGAAATTCCTCTTATAACCAGATTGGCCTTTCTCACTTCTTCTTCTAAAAGGCAAATCCTCTTATCTTGTTGAAAATGTTTATAAAAAAGGTCTCCAATCTTATTATCCATTTTTATAGCATGTATTTGGAGATGGTCAATATCACCTTTAATCTTAATTGCCTCTGCTGCAGTTTTTGCAGAATGTTCAGTAATTTCACCAATGATTTTTTTATATATTTCTTCATTTTGAATTTTAATTTGTTCTAATTGTCCAGCTCTTTCTTTTTGTTCTTTCTCCATTTTTTTATTCAGTCCTTCTTCTATAGTGTTTAATCTTTCATTTATTTTAGCAAGAGCTGAGATTATTTGGGTCATATCAGTAGCTGATTGGGCTGAAGGGTTCTATTTGAAACCAGTTGTTTCCTTTCTTGATTTATTCATAATTTTTTTACTTAAAGGGACTAAATAAAGAAAAGAACTGTGGGCTGTTTCCCAATTAACCGTATACTACAGATCTGAGGCAATTCAAAATATTCTTTGGAAAAGAGTCTGAGATCTCCACTTTCCAAGCGTTCCAGCAAATATAGAGTTAAAGAGCTAGCCACCACAGTTGCAGATTTAAAACAACACTCACTGTTAAAACGCTGCAAGCTCCGTGCAATTTTAATCCTGCAGGTCTCTGTGCTCTCCTATCTCCCTCCCCCCACTCCTTCCCGGGCAGTTAGGCCTCAGGGAAATTTGCAGGGTTTTCAGGAGTTTGAGGCACAGATCGAACCAGCTCACAGTACCAGGACACTCTCCACTTTCTTCCTCTGTAAGTCTCATCTGCTTTTCTTTCCATTTACAGGAAATCCTTGTTATTTTCCTCCTTGCGATGCCAGAGCGAGGCAGAAAAGCTGTTACCTCGCCGGCATCAAGCCACACACCCCCGCATCCACTACTATTAAGAATGTTCAACCCTGTATCAGCCCTGCAAAATCAATATGCACCCTTGCCCATCATTAAGATGATTTAGGGGTCTTCCATTCCCATGCGGGGGTACTAGTCTGGACTCCTGACATGGCGTGCATGTGGTGACCCATTTGGTTATCTGTGTCCATGCTGGGCCACCAAACATAGCTCCTGGCTAATGCCTTCATTCTGACAATGCCAGGATGCCCCCCCCCCATAACATTTACAGTACTGGTTTCCTTAATGTTTGTGGAACCATGACTCTATCCCTCCACAACAGGCATCCTTTTGCACTGACAGTTGTGTTGACGAACCTGGAAGGGTTTCCATTCGCCGCCCCCCCCACCCCCGGTCCCTCTGGCCACCCCTCCACATCCAGTTCAAAACTTGTGACAACATCCAATTTATAATCCAAATATCATAAATCAATACTTATAATCCACGTTTATTGTCCTGGTCTCCACAGATCTTCAGGTTCTTGATACCCTAATCCAAACATTTAAAAAATGGTGTTAACAAAACCAAACACTAATGTTCCCCATAGAGGGAAACTAAAATAAGAAGAAAAAGAAAGAAAAAGAAAAAGAAAGAAAAAGAAAGAAAAAACGGATCCAAGCAGTGGAAGAAAAACAACAACACACAAACTGCCAAAAATTTTAAGAATCAAAAGACAAAGAATAAAAGCAAAAAGTCCAAAAATCAGCCAAAAAGACAAAACTGTAAAAAAAAGAGAGAAAAAAATAAGCAAATAGAAAAAATAAAAATCTAGTTGTAGTAAAAATGAATATAGAGATGCAATAAAAAACAATTAGTAGAAAAAGAGTAAGTATCCAAAATACAAAATGTTGAATGTCAAAACGTACAAATCCCCCCCCAAAAAAGAAAAATGCAATATCCAAATTTTAGTTTTTCCACATTTCAGATTTTAAACAAAAATAGAAGGAAGAGAAAAGATGCAAAAATTTTCACTCCAAATAGTCAAAAAAGATAGTATACCAGCAGAAAATATGTATAGACAAAAAATAACAATTCAAACCAGGGGTGAAATGCTCCCGGTTCGGACAGGCTCAGGTGAGAAGGTAGTGATGGCGATGACAGCAAAAATCCCTGCCCCCACCCCCCATGCCCAGCTGAATCACGCGATCATCAGAGCCTTTTTTTCCTTTTAAATGGCTCTGATGATCCCAGCTGAGTTGCCTGTGGTTAGCTAGCTAGCAAAAATCTCTTCCCGCCACCCAGCAGCCTCCGGCTTGCTTACCTTTGCACGCCTGCCTTGCTTCTCTTGCTGTAATACCTGCAATCCACTGTATCAGCAATCAACTGAATCTCCCTGCCTGCAATCAAGCTCATCACTGAGCAGCTATATCGGTCCACCTGCTTTGGCAACTTTAAGACTTGTGGACTGGATTCCTGTGGCTCCGCGAATGCCGACAGACGCTCCTTTAGGAGCTCCAGTCCCGGGATTCTGTATAGCTGCTAGAACACCTAAAACCAGTTGTCTAGCGACTTGAAACTCTCCCCCTGGGAAAAAGGGGGAGGGAAGAGCAGAAGGGTCTGGGTAGAGCTACCCTAGATTGCCAGGTTTTTCTTTTTAAGCCTGGGGCTTGCAAGGTGAGAGTTCCCTGAAAGCCCTTCAATAGCTCTGGACCCGGGATGATTCTGCTCTATGCAGAACGAGGCGTCGCGTCCACATCAGCAAAGCAATTTTAAGGATTACAAGAAATTTCGACCTTGGATGCTGGCAGGCAATTCAGAAGAACAAAAAATGCAAGTACTGAACTTTAACCCCGTTTTAAAAAACAAAAGGGGAAATGGCGCCTGAGGGCGTGAAAACGAAACTTACTATTGAAAGTGCTTGTTAACTCTGGTAACATTGTTAAAGCTACTGGATTACACATAAAAAAAAAGATTTAAAGTGGAAGCTGAATGGAAAAGACTAGGGCATCGATTTTAACCAATTTTTATTTTTAAACTCTGTGGAAAATAATTGGATTTATTGGCCTGATAGCGGAATTAATATAAAGTGAAGATTGAAATATGGCTGACAACTGGGCTGGAGGATCTTCATCATATGAGTCAGCAAATTCACAAGCTGTGACTGTAAAGGTTTTTCAAGAACTTTTAAACTCTTTTACTTCTGCCATAATAGAATCAATTGAAAGAACCTTTCAAAAATATAATTTGAATAATAACAAAGATTTGCTGGCTGGAAAAGATGTAGAAATCAATCCGATTAATGTGACTCTGGAGGATAAAAAAGAGGCTGTCAGGATTAAGATGGAGGTTACTACACAGGATACAGCGGTTTTGCCAGAGGCTTCCATGCAATCAACAGAAAAACAGCAATCAGACTCTCCACTGCAAACTGACAAATTTTATTGTGACAATCTTTGGTTTTACAGACAGAACCAGCATTTAAGGGATGAAATGATTGACTCTACGAGCAGGAAGAGTCCGGACTGCGGTTTCAAATTAGAGGACATAATTGTAAGAGGAGAAAAAGTCTTAAAGATACATCAACCTCAAATTAAAATTCAAAAATTTTCGAAAACAAAAGCAGGGGGAGGAGAAATGCTGAAGAAGAAAGTATTACTGAAGAGGAAGGACTGGAAAAAATATAAAAAGAAAGGAAGAATGGGAGATTAATTTATTTGGAGGAGGATTTTAGTAACAAATTTGAAAAGTTTATTGTTTTATTGAAGTAAAAAGATTTAATTAAAATTGGATAGCTTTCTTAAACTTATTGAAGTATTAAAATGGTTAATTTAAACTTTAATGGATAGTTTTGTAAAAGTTTTGAAATTTTTAAAATGTTCAATTTAAGATTATGGGATTTTTATAAATTATATGTGATGAAATGTTTAAGTTAGACATGATTTAAGAGCAATGCTGAAGAAGAAAGTATTACTGAAGAGGAAGGACTGGGAAAAATATAGACTTTTGAGGAGGATTTCAGTAATAAATTTGAAAAGTTTATTGTTTTATTTTTTTTATTGAAAAGTTTTACACAAAAGAGATTCCCCCCCCCCCAATATTCCCCCCACCCTTTTTCCCTCCCCCCAACCCCTCAAACCCCCCTTCCCACCATCCCCCCCCGACTTCCCAGAACAAAATACAGGGTATTTCAATTACCAATCATAAGCTAAATTAACCTAACTAACCTTAAACTATCAAATCCCCCCCTAGAACCTTAACTCCACTATTAGTATCACAATAAATCTAAAGTTTAACATTCATTCATAAGCTATTTGATATTTTCTTGTCTGGTACTTGTTTTGAATGTAATCAATCCATCTTCTCCATTCTAGTATATATCTCTCTTGCGTATAGTCCTTCAAATACGCTGAAATTTTTGCCATTTCTGCTAAGTTTGTTACTTTCAGTATCCAATCTTCAATGGTAGGCAAAGAGTCCTTCTTCCAATGTTGCGCAACCAACAACCTAGCTGCTGATATTAGTTTTAAAATCAATTTAGTCTCTAATGATGTACAACCATTTGTTGTATCCAGTAAAAACAGTTGCAGCATAAATTTCAACCTTCTTTTCAAGATATTCTGCATCACCCACCAAATTTTTATCCAAAATGCTTTGATTTTCTTACAAGTCCACCATATATGATAATAAGTTGCATCATCACAGTCACATCTCCAACATTTAGCTTGCAAGTTGGGATACATACATGATAATTTTTTAGGGTCTAAATGCCATCTATAAAACATTTTATAGAAATTTTCCCTTAAGTTTTGTGCTTGCTTAAATTTAACATTTCTAACCCAGATCTTTTCCTAAGTTTCTATCATCACTGGTTCCTGAAAATTTTGTGCCCATTTTATCATACAATCTTTAACCAATTCCGTTTCCAAATCTATTTCCAATAATGCATTGTACAACCTTTTGATATGCATTTGACTTTGATCTCTAATCTGTTTTACCAGATTTTCCTCATTTTGCATAACACCAATTTTTTGATCTTCCCTTCATCTAGCTTGAAGCTGACCATACTGAAACCAAGTATAAATTATCCCTGCTTCTATTATTATTATTATTATTATTATTATTATTATTATTATTATTTTAATTTGTATACCGCCCTTCTCCCAAATGGGACTCAGGGCGGTGAACAGCCAAAATTAAAAATACATACAAATACAAAAGTTAAGATAATTAAAAAATACATTAAATAAATCGGCCTCCCAATTTAAAACCCCAATCATTATAAAATTAAAAATCCCATTAAAAACTATTTAGGCTAGGCCAGCTTGATGGAATAAATATGTCTTCAGGGCCTTACAGAAGATCCGGAGGTCCGGGAACAGTCGTATTCCAGGAGGTAGCTCATTCCACAGGGTGGGTGCCCCCACTGAGAAGGCTCTCCCCCTGGGGGCTGCCAGACAACATTTTTTTTTAATTTGATTTATATGCCGGCCTTTTCCGGAGACTCAGGGTGGCTTACAATGGCTAAGCAATAGCCTTCATACTTTTGTATATTTATACAAAGTCAGCTTATTGCCCCCACAAACTGGGTCCTCAATTTACCTACCTTAGAAAGGATGGAAGGCTGAGTCAACCTTGAGCCTGGTGAGATTCGAACCTGCAATAATTGCAGGCAGCTGGTGTTAATAACAGGGTGCTTTAGACCACTGTACTACCAAGGCTCTTTTGCTTGATTGACAGCACCCTCAGGAGGCCCTCTCTGTGAGAGCTTATTGGTCTCACAGGTGGGAGGTTATCGGTAGCAGCAGGCAGTCTCGTAGATACCCTGGCCCTAAGCCATGGAGCGCTTTGAAGGTGAGAACCAATACCTTGAAGCGCACCCGGAAGACCAACGGGCGCCAATGCAGCTCGCGCAGGAGGGGTGTTACATGGAAGCGCCGCATCACTCCCATAATCACCCGCGCGGCTGCATTCTGAACCAGTTGGAGCCTCTGGGTGCTCCCCAAGGGGGGCCCCATGTAGAGAGCATTGCAGTAGTCCAGGTGGGACATGACGAGGGCATGGGTGACCGTGCATAAGGAGTCCCAATCCAGAAAGGGACGCAACTGGTGTATCAGGTGAACCTGATAGAAAGCCCCCCTGGCCACGGCCGTCATATGCTCTTCTAAAGACAGCCGTGTGTCCAGGAGGACACCCAAGTTGCGAGCCCCCTCTGTGGGGGTCAATGACTCGCCCCCAATAGTCAGCGATGGCACCAGCTAGCTATATTGGGATGCCGGTATCCACAGCCACTCGGTCTTGGAAGGGTTGAGTCGAAGCCTGTTCCTCCCCATCCAGATCCGCACAGCCTCCAGACACTGGGACATCACTTCGAGGGCATCATTGGGGTGGTCTGGGGTGGAGATGTACAGCTGAGTGTCATCAGCGTACAGATGACATCGCACCCCAATGTCATGGATGATCTCACCCAGCGGCTTCACATAAATGTTGAACAGGAGTGGCGAGAGGACCGACCCTTGCGGCACCCCGCAAGCAAGGCGCCTCGAGGTCAACCTTTGCCCCCCTGCCAACACAGACTGCGACCGGTCAGAGAGATAGGAGGAGAACCACTGCAGCACGGTGCCTCCCACTCCTAACCCCCCCCCCAACCGGCGCAGCATGATACCATGGTCGATGGTATCAAAAGCCACTGAGAGATCTAACAGGACCAGAACAGAGGAGCAACCCCTGTCCCGGGCCCTCCAGAGATCATCAACCAATGCGACCAATGCCATCTCCGTGCTGTACCCAGGCCTGAAGCCGGACTGGCATGGATCTAGATAGACGGTTTCATCCAGGTACTGTGGAAGCTGTCGCACAACCACACTCTCCACAACCTTCACAATAAAGCAAAGGTTGGAGACCGGACGGTAGTTTGCCAAAACAGCCGGGTCCAGAGAAGGCTTCTTGAGGAGGAGCCTCACTACCGCCTCTTTCAAGGCAGAAGGCAAGAACCCCTCCCCCAGAGAAGCATTTATAATCCTCTGAAACCAGCCTCATGTTACCTCCCGGGTGGCCAGTACCAACCAGGTGGGACATGGGTCCAGTAAACATGTGGTTGCATTTAGCTTCCCCAGGATCCTGTCCACGTCCTCAGGAGTCACAGGGTCGAACTCATCCCAGATAACATTCTCAAGATCGGCCTCAGTCACCCCAACTGGATCTACCCAGTCAGAGTCCAAGCCTTCCCGAATCTGAGCGATTTTATCGTGTAGATACTGTGCAAAATCCTCAGCCTGCCCTTGCAAGGGGTCCTCCCATGCTCCCTGATGTAGGAGGGAGTGGGTCACCCTAAACAAGGTGGCTGGGCGGTTATCTGCCGATGCAATAAGAGCGGAAAAGTAGCTACACTTTGCCGCTTTTATCGCCTCTAGATAGGTCTTAATATGAGACCTAACTAGTGTTCGGTCGGATTCGGAGCAACTAGCCCTCCAACCACTCTCTAGACGTCTTTTCCAGTGCTTCATCTCCCTCAGATCCTCAGAGAACCAAGGAGCCGGGCAGGTTCGGTCAGAGGCCGCAAAGGCACAACTCAGTCCAGAGCACCGGCGGCCGTCCTATCCCAGGCGGCCACCAGGTCTTCAGCCAAGTCGTGAGCCAGAGTTTCAGGAACTGGCCCAAATTCCCTCTGGAACCTATCAGGATCCATCAATCACCTGGGGTGGAACCACCTGGTCGGTTCCGCCTCCCTGCGGTGGGGTGCAGTGGTCAAAAAGTCCAGCCTCAGGAGAGAATGGTCCGACCATGACAGGGATTCAATAACTATATCCCCTATATCCAGACCACTCAGTCACTGCCCAGAGACAAAAACCAAGTCCAAAGTGTGTCCTCCCGTGTGAGTAGGGCCATGAATTAGTTGTGTCAGGTCCATGGCTGTCATGGAAGCCATAAACTCCCGAGCCATCCCAGACACCTCACTGGCGGACGGCAAGTTGAAATCCCCCATGACCAGAAGTCTGGGGGTATCAAATGCCACCCCGGCAATAACGTTGAGAAGCTCGGGCAGGGCTGCTGTCACGTGACAGGGAGCCAGGTACATTACCAGCAGGCCCACCTGCACCCCATGACCCCACTTCACCAGGAGAGACTCACATCCGGCTATCTGAGGTACAGTGGTCTCCCTCGGACCAAGACTTTCCTTTATAATGACTGCCACCCCCCCACCCCTACCCTGGGCCCTTGGCTGATGGAATGCATGGAAACCTGGCGGGCACATCTCTACGAGGGGAACCCCCCACTCTTGGCCCAACCAGGTCTCTGTAATACCCGCCAGGTCCTCACCCCCCTCCTGAATGAGCTCGCAAATGAGGGGGGCCTTATTCACCATGGACCTGGCGTTGCACAACATCAGCCTAAGACCTGGGCTCTGCAACTCTGGACAGCCCGGGGAACGAGAAGAGTCATGGGGGCTGGGGCATGCCACTGCTTGGAGATAGTGGGTGCGTGCCCCCACCACATGATATGGCCCCCTGCTCCCGCCATATCTGCCCCTCCCAACCATGGTCCTGATAGAATCGCCCTCCTCCCTATCAGCCCTGAGCTCCTCCACACCCCGCTCCCCACCTTCTGTACCATGCCCCTGTGATGAGCCTGACCTATACCCCTCCCTCCCCACCCCCTGCCCCAAACCCCTTAAAAAATTACAGAAAGACAATTTCAATACATTTAGGGGTTTCAATTGCAGTTTACCCCTTTCCATATAAAGGAGCTCTTTATAGGTAATCACCACCTGTTTTTGTTCTATACTTATGTTTTCTATTGCATGTCTGGGATTTGCCCATATAGGTATTTTATAGTTTAATTTATGTTGATACTTTTTCCAAACCCTCAACAAAGCATTTCTAAGTATATGACCTTTAAACACCTTGTCCACTATTTTTTCATATAACAAATAAGCATGCCAGCCATATAACAAATCATAACCTTCTATATTTAAAATTCTCTCTTCAGTTAAATTAAACCAATCACTAATTTGTGATAAGACAGCAGCTTCATAATACAATCTTAAATTAGGCATTTTAAGACCTCCTCTCTCACGTACATCCTGTATAATTTTCAGTTTTATTCTTGGTTTTTTCCCATCCCAGATAAAGGTATTAATCCCTTTCTGCCACTCCCTCAAGTTTCCATCTTTCTTAAGCACTGATATCATTTGAAACGGAAAAAGAAACCTAGGTAATACATTCATGTTTCTTACTGCTATCCTTCCCAATAAAGATAATTGTAACTTTTTCCAATTTTCCATTTCCTTCTGCACTTTTTGCCAAAGAACTTCATAGTTGTTTTTAAATAATTTCGTATTTGAAGCTGCAATATACACTCCTAAGTATTTAACCTTTTTAACTATTTCAAACCCCGTTATTCTACCTAAGTCTTCTTGCTGAGATATAGACATATTTTTAGTTATCACCTTTGTCTTATGTTGATTTACTTTGAATCCAGATACCTTACCATATTGACCTAATATGTCCAACATATGTGGAGCCGATTCTATGGGTTGAGATAAAGTAACAACCAAGTCATCTGCAAATGCTCTTAATCTATAATCTTGTTGTCTAATTACAATTCCCTTTATTTTATGTGAATTGCGTATTTTATTCAACAAAACTTCTAAAGTTAAAATAAACAGTAATGGAGACAAGGGACAACCCTGCTTTGTTCCTTTCTCAATTTTAAAAAACATCTGTTAGACCTCCATTAACTATTATTTGTGCTGTTTGTTCCTGATATATTGCTTTAATTCATAAAAATTAGAGATATATTGCTCTAATTCATAAAATATTCTCCAAAGTGCATTTTCTCTATTATCTTAAACAAAAATTGCCAATTCAATCGATCAAATGCCTTCTCTGCATCCAAAAATACAAACGCTGCAGAGACTTGGTTGTTTTTTTCCAAATACTCCAGTAAATTTACAACTTGTCTGACATTATATTTCATATGTCTCCCTTTTATGAACCCTGATTGGTCCTTATGAACCGTTTGTTGCATAATTGGCATTAATCTATTCGCTAATATTTTAGCAAAAACTTTATAGTCGGTATTCAAAAGTGATATTGGCCTAAAATTTTCAGGTTTTAATACAATTTTGGTCTTCCTTTGGAATCAATGAAACAAAAGCTATTCTCCAAGAGGGTGGGACTCCTCCACCTGATTGAATTTTACAAAATAAAACTCTAAGTGGTTCTACCATTTCAAACTGTAAATTCTTATAATAAACAGCTGTTAATCCATTTGTTCCTGGAGCTTTTCCTGTTTTTAACTGTTTAATTGCTGCGATAATCTCCTCAGAGGTTATTGGCTAGTTCAACCCCTCCCTCTGTTCTACCGTTAATTCAGGGATATTCTCTTCCTTTAGATATCTATCTATATCTATACCTTGTATTAAGTCATTAGTGTATAACTTTGTATAAAATTCTAGAAAAGCTTTTTTAATCATATTCTGTTGATAAACTTCCTTACCTCTAAATTCTAACTTATCAATAACTCGTGATTTTTGTTTTTTCCTCAGCATATAGGCCAACCATCTACCTGGTTTATTAGCGTTGCAAAATGTATTATGTTTAGCATATTGTAAACTAGTTGCCACTTGGTCAGCCATGAGCATATTAAATTGCTCTCTTAGTATATTTATTGTTTCTTTCACTTTCTTATCTCCTGGGTTAATTATAAGCAATTGTTCTTTCTTTTTTATTTCCTCCTCAATCTCTTTCCGCTTCTTTTGTTATTTTGATCTATACTTATTATTCATATGTATTAATGTTCCCCTCATATAGGCCTTACTTGGGTCCCATACCATTTCCATAGAAGTACCCTTATACATATTAATAGCAAAAAATTCTTTCATTTGTTTTTTAAGCTCGTTCACATTTTCTTCATATCTAAATAAGTTTTCATTTAGCCTCCAAGACCTCCTTTCTTCCCTTTCCTGTTCCAATTCCACCCAAACCGGACTATGATCAGTTAAGGTTCTTGGACATACCTTCGCCTTCTTCACCCTAGAAAAGAAATCATTTGTAATTAGTATAAAATCAATCCTAGAAAAGGACTGATGTCTATCGAAAAAAAAGTAAAGTCTCTCTCCTCTGGATTTCGTACTCGCCAAATATCTCTCAATTCCAGCTCTTCCATCATATCAAAAAAAGATTTAGATAATTTCGCACGTATAGAAATCTTTGTCAAACTTCTTTTGTCTTTCTGTGTGTCTACTAGTCCATTCCAGTCACCCATTAGTATAAAAGATTTATAGTCCCATTGTGTTATTTTGGTATATAAAAATTTATAAAATTTGTCTTGTTGTTGATTAGGTGAATATATTCCAATTAAAAGCATCTTCCCATTCTGAGTTAATAATTCAATTGCAATAGATCTGCCTTGAGCATCTGCCTCAATTAGATTAGCTGATAGTCCCTTCTTTACGTATATAACTAAACCATTTTTCTTATCTGATGTTGATGCCACAAAGTGTGTACCTAATCTTGAGTTTATCAGGTATTTTTGATCTGATAATCTAATATGTGTTTCTTGCAGGCAGATAACGTCATTCTTAAATTCTTTCAAGTAATGAAATATTTTCTTTCTTTTTTGTGGTGAATTTAAACCATTGACATTCCAGGATAGAAATTTAGTTGCCATCTTTGGCCCCTCGAAGCTTAGTGAGCATATGCTGAAGATCCTCCTCAATCTTACTCTTCGGCCTAGCCCCTCCCACTGCTTCTGTTTTTTGAACTTCTTGGAGTAAAACTTGAGATTGTTGCTCTTTTAGTTGTTGTTCTTGATGTTTATAAGTTGCTCGTGTCATTCGCTGTTCTCTTGGTTCATTTGTCTTCTTGAGTGGTTCAGAAATTGGTGGTGGGCCCTCGAGTTGCAGTAGCTCTTCTTCCATAGTAATTCCTCCAGCTGCAACTTCAGCATAAGTTTGTATCTGCTTTCCATCTTTCTCTTGTTGTAACATCTCCTTTTTCTTTTTACCCCTCCCCCCAGGTGAGGGTGGGTATCCAGCCTTTAAAACAATGACATAAAAGTCTTTTGCCTTCCAAGATGTGTTTAAACAGTATCTTTCTCCACCATAATTCACTATTAGACCAGTTGGAACATCCCATCTGTACTGGACTTGTTGATTTCTCAATTCATTTACCAGGAATCCAAAGTCCTTTCTACTTCTTAACATCTTGGGAGGAATCTCTTTCAGAACCACTAATTCTTGTCCATCCACTTGAACCTTATTCTTGTAGGAAGCTTGTAGAATGTCGTTTCTGATCCTTCTAGTTGTAAAGTAAATCACCACATCTCTTGGCAGCTGCCTTTGTCTTGCCACCCAGGAATTAACCCTGTAAATTTTGTCAATTTGAATTGCTACATCATCCGGTCTATCTTCAATTATCACAGCCAAAGCTCCAGCACAAATATCCCTTAAATTTTCACGACTATTTTCCTTTAATCCTCTCAGTCTCAAATCAAATACCATGGATCTGTATTGTAACATAACCATATCATCATCCACCTTCTCTGTTTTAGTCACAATTTCTCCCATTTTATTTTCCAAATTCAAATTAGCCTCATTAATTTCTTCTACTCTCTGCTCCAGCTGAACAAGGTGTTTTGTCAATCCTGAAACTGCTAGAATAATATCTTCTCTTATTTCATTATGCTTTTCTTCCACAACATCTTTAATTGCTTTTATTTCTGCCACAAATTCTTTAAATTTCCTATCCATAATTACTGTCTGGTCATTCATAGCTGCAGTTTGATTATTCATGGCTGCTTTTATAAATTCCTTAAGTTCTTTTAAAGAAGCCTCCTGGGTCTGTGATTCCACCGGAAATTGTGCTTTCTGTGTCACTACTGACACTATTGGGGAGCCTCCTGCAGTTTTAGGAACTCCTGGCTTAACTTGTTTAGAAGCCATCTTATAACAAGAAAAATATCTTTCTCTTTAGCAGCCACAAAGTCTCTTAAACAGTTTTCAGGCAATTTTCAAAAATAATTTTATGATTTATCAAGCAAAATAGTCTTTCCTCCAACTCCACCAAACTCCCAGTCCAGCACCTATAATCCACTCTCAGAGCGCAATTCTCAGCAAGCACTTTCGTTTCTAACTTTCACTTTCATGCTGACAACAAAGGCGCCATCTTCCAGCCTCCAACACAAAAGGATTCAATTAGAAACAATGTAGCCCGGAGCTAAGCATTGATACTTGCTAATTACTTGTTCTCCTGCTTCCGCTTTATCTGCTCTTGGGCTCAATCAATCTCCTTTTTGACAGCAGAGTTGGTCATGATGTCTGGCTCTGTTTAAAACAGAGTCGTCCCAAATCCAGAGCTTCAGTGGGTTAAATGGGGAGCTGTCACCCTCCAAGCCCCTAGAGTTAATCCAGAGGCTTTCGAGGAGCTCTACCCACACCCACTGGCTCTCCTCTCCTTCTTCTCTCGATGGAGAGGTTTTGAAGCCGCCAGACAGCCGTTTAGCTCTGTCAAGGCGGCTTTTACAAGATCGCGGGGCTGGCAGTCTGCTAAGACCATCTGCAACACCAGCGGTGCCAACCAGAAGTCAGTTTATTGTTTTATTGAAGTAAAAAGGTTTAATTAAAACTGGATGGCTTTTTTAAACTTATAGAAGTATTAAAATGGTTAACTTAAACTTTTAAAGGAGCCTGAGTGGCGTAGGAGGCTAATGCCTCCTACAAGCCAGTATTTAACATCCAGCTGCCTGCAATTACTGTAAGTTCAAATCTCACCAGGCTCAAGGTTGACTCAGCCTTCCATCCTTTCTAAGGTGGGTAAAATGAGGACCCAGTTTGTGGGGGCAATAAGCTGACTTTGTATAAAATATACAAAAATATGAAGGCTATTGCTTAACGCATTGTAAGCCGCCCTGAGTCTCCGGAGAAGGGCGGCATATAAATAAGAATAAAAATGAATAATAAATAAAACAATGGATGGTTTTGAAAGCTTTGAAATTTATATTTTGAAGAATGTCTTATTGATGCATTAAGAGATTTTAAAATGTTCAATTTTAAGATTATGGGATTTTTAAAAGTTATATGTGATGAAATGTTTAAGTTAGATATGATTTAACAATTCAAAAAGTGACAAGAGAATTTATAAAGGGTAGGTTGATGAATAATTGTTAAAAGAGGAGTTAAAGAGAATGAGGGAGCTTTGAATTCTGTAGTAAGTTAGCTTATTTTAGCTTATGTTTGTTAATGTTATACCCTGTTTTTGCTCTGGGAATCGGGGTGTGTGTGTGTGGGGAGAGGGGGTTGAAGGATGGGAGGGGATAAAATTGAAGTACAGATAAATGCATTAACAGTAAAGTAAAGAAATTGGGGAAACGTTACAATAAATGAGATGATAAAATTAAGATATGGCAAATATTGTTAGAATAAGAAGAAGATATAAAAGATGTACTCAAATGATACATTGTATGATTGACTATGAATTGTATGTTTGTTTGATTATAAAATAAAAACTTTTTTAATAAAAAAAGACTTGTGGACTTCAACTCCCAGCAAAGCTGGCTGAGGAATTCTGGGAGTTGAAGTCCACAACTCTTAAAATTGCCAAAGTTGGAGACCCCTATTCTATTGGGTAAGTTTTTTTCCCCTTTGGGGACTTTAAAAAAAATAGTTAATTGGGGTTTTTTTAGTTGTTCTTGTTTTAGACCTAGCCATTTAAAGTTTAGGAAGTTTTAAATTTAGCTGCTTTTATATAAAAATAAAAATAAAAATAAATTAAAATAAAATAATATTTGTGCAGCTTTCTGAGATTTAGTGTGTTTCTGTAGTGTTTCACTCTAACTACACAAACACACAAAATCTCACAAAGCTGTATGTGGAATTTTGTGTGTGTAAAGTGTGAAAGTTGGTTTTTTTGGGCTTTTTGTGGCTGTGTGAGGTTCCTGCTTGTTGCAGGGGCCATTTTGGGTCTAGCACAGCTGCTTTTACATTGTGGGTGAGCCAGTTGTGTTGTGTTGTGTTTTGTAGGTTAAAAAAGGGCAAAGAAGTAACATTGACTTGGCCACGCCCACTCAGTCACCTTACCACCAAGCTCCGCCCATTAATTAAGCCATGCCCACAGAACCGGTAGCAAAAAATTTTAGATTTCCCCCCTGATTCAAACCAAATATTATTCAGTTGGTAGTCTTTTTTTCTTCTTCCCCTTCTCCTCTTTTACTCCTACTAAGTCATAAGACAGTTTATCTCAAATGTTACTCAAGATCATTCTTTGTTCTTTCCACACTTCCCAAAATAATAATAATAATAATAATAATAATAATAATAATAATAATAATAAT
>WNWU01013765.1:6138943-6155121 GCA_012654045.1 Ptyas mucosa | reverse complement strand
ATAATAATAATAATAATAATAATAATAATAATAATAATAATAATAATTTCACCACTAGATGGCACTCTATAGCATCACAACTTATTTTCACTGATCTAAAGTCTATTTGTTCTGACTTAGACCTTTCCAGCATCTAATTTAAAGTCCAAAATTCTTCCATATTTCAATCTAAATTCACTCTGCCCAGTCTGCTTTCCATTATTTCCCAAATCAGTTCATATTCTTTAAAAAAATTAATTTTTATTCGCGGCCATCACTCTTTCGCCACTAATCCAGAAATGGGAAGGTAGCCAGATATCCACTTCCTCCCCTTTCGCTCTTGCTGTTCCTTTTCATTTCTAAATAGTTGTTGTTGTTTTTTTACAGTTCAGGTTATTTATTAAAAAGTAGAAGTCTTATTTCCAAGACAGCAGTTTCCTTCTCACCCAAATATGCCTTGTTTCCTCTTTCTTCCCCTTCACTCGTGACCGCTCCAGCTTTGTGACAGCTCTCAATAGCTGTCTTCCTAGCTGTAGAGTTGAAGGCTCTTTGCTGGCACTACAGGGAATTTGCGGATTCCCTATCCACACCAGCCTGTGCCCCCTTTCTTCACCAATCCTACGGGTTGGCTATGGTCCCCTATGGACCCCCAAAATAGCTGAGATATTGTTGCTCACTCCAGAGCCCCAAAGTTTACATTGTTCCATCATGTTGCAAACCACAATTTGAAAGTAAAGATCAAGATGAAGAAGCTACCACAACATCTATCATCATCATCAATAACAGCAGCACCAAGCTCCACAGCACAAAAAGCAGTACAAATAACAAGACAACAAGACAAAACCAACATGGAATTAAAAAGCATGATACAGGCAATGCATGATGATCTTAAGGAAATGAAAGAGATGATGGGAAAAAATGAACAAAGATTGATAACAGTGGAAGAGAAAGCAGAAGCAACAGAGAAAAAAGTGGAGGAGATGGACTATAGACTTACAATGTAAAACAACAAGAAGGGGCAAGCCACCAGGAAGAGAAAAAAGAACAACTAATGGAGACAACCAAGGAACAAGAGGAAAGAGCATTGAGAGAGGAGGCAAGAGCGAAAGAGATAAAAGAACAAAGAGAAACAAGAGTGACTAGATCTACAAAACAAATAAACAAGTAAAAATGGAAGAAGTAAAAATAATATCAGTGAATATAAATGGACTAAATTCAATAATAAAAAGAAGAATATTCAACAAATTAGAAAAATTAAAATTAGAGATTATATGATTACAAGAAGTTCATAAAGAAACATCATAAATATTTATTGGAGCAAATGAAATTGGGAATATTATATACAACACTTGCTAGTCAAAGTAAAAGAGTGGTAGCTTTAAATATTAAAAAAACAATTCAATCTAAACAGATATTTTTTAAAAAAATATTTTATTAGTTTTAAAAGTAAAACAATGGACATTGCTCAACATCTCTGGTTTCTAACATCTGCATCTAAATCAAGTTAATAAGTGATCTATTCCTTGATCTATATACAAATGTACATATCTCCTATTTCATTATATATCAAGTATGCAGTATTTTACTACCTAAACAACTATGCATGTATTTAATAAACCTATATTACATTCATAAATTCAATATACATTAATATATTAATATACATTGATATATACATTTCCAGACATTCATTATCCCTTGTTTTTGGTATTCTTCCTCTTATCTAACCAATTATAAAATTTATTCCAGACTTCATAGTATGTTGATCCACTTTTGTCTTTGAGTTCTAAAGTGAGTCTGTCCATCTCTGCACAGCTGTAAATTTTGTGTATTACTTCTTCTTCTGAGGGTATCTCTTTACACTTCCATTTTTGAGCAAATGCTAATCTTGCCGTGGTAAGTATATGCAATATTAAATATGTTACATTATTGTCATATTTGCCATCTGTCATGCCCAGTAAGAAAAATTCCGGCTTAAGTTCTATTTTAAACATTAACGTCTCTTCTAACCAGCTTCCTATTTGCTGCCAGAAACTTTTGGCTTTTGAGCACTCCCACCACATATGGTAATATGACCCTAGATCCACCTCACATTTCCAACAAATTGGGGAGTATTTTTTACTAATTCTTGCCAATCTTGTGGGTGGGAAGTGCCACCTGTAGAACATTTTATACAGGTTTTCTTTATAAGAAGCCGCCAGTATGATTCTGATATTTTTTCCCCACAAATTTTGTCAATTGTCCAAATTGATACTGTACCCAAAACATCTATTCCAAGTTATCATCGTCTCCTTAACTTGTTCTTCGAGCATATCTTGTTCTAATAAATAGTGGTATAATTTTTTATGGCCTTTCCCTCTGTGCTTAGTAAAATTTTATCCAGTTCTGATGGTTCTAATTTTATATCCCGCTGTTTTTTATCCTTCATAAGTTTGGATTGTATTTGTAGGTATATCCACCATTCTAATTCAATTCCTTCTTCCTTTAATTTATTCCTTGTTTTTAATTCCCCTTTCACATTTGGCTGTTCACCGCCCTGAGTCCAGCTGGAGAAGGGCGGTATACAAATTAAATAAATAAATAAATAAATAAATTTAGTAATTCTTTATATGTAATAGCTCCTCCCATTTTGAGAAGATTAGGATGTGTGAGCATTTCTACTGTCGATATCCAATTGGGGATGTCTATATAGTTACTTCTTTTGGTCTTGATCCAGATATCTAAAAGTGCCTTCCTAATATAATGCCTTTGGAACAGTGGTGAAATCTAAAATTTGTTACTACCGGTTCTGTGGGCATGGCTTGGGGGGGGGGGTAATGTGACTGGGTGGGCATGGCCAATTTTTTTTTTTACTTTTAAAACCATTTTTTCTACAACCTCTTCAGCGAAGAGGTTATTAAAAAAATGCTTTCAAAAGGCTCTGACGATCCCAGCTGAGTTGCCTGATCGGCAGAGACTTTTTTTCTTTTAAATGCCTCTGACGATCAGGCAACTCAGCTTCGATCGTCAGAGGCATTTAAAAGAAAAAAAGGGTTTTTTTCTTTTAAAAGCCTTTGATGATCCCAGCTGAGCTGCGTGATCATCAGAGGCTTTTTTCTTTACTTTTAAAAGCATTTTTGCGGCCGAAGAGATTGTAGAAAAAATGCTTTTAAAAGTAAAAAAAAAAAAGCCTCTGATGATTGTGCAGCTCAGCTGGGCATGGGGGGGGGCAGGGATTTTTGCTACTGGTTCTCCGAACCACCTGCCTCCATCACTACCGGATCAAACGATCCGGTCCGAACCGGGAGCGTTTCACCCCTGCTTTGGAAGTACTGGTGGACCTTATACTTCTCTTCCCAGAGGATAGTGTACCACCCTCTTTGAAGGTCATGTCCTTCTAGTGTCAACAGTCTTCTATTTTTAAGGTGTAGTCAATCACTTATCCAAACCAGAACTGCAGCTTGCTGATATTTTTCCCAATTTGGAAGGCCAAATCCTCCTCTTTCTTTTGCATCTTGTAATAATTTTAATCTAATTCTTGGCTTTTTGCCCTGCCATATAAATTTTGCTACGATTCTATTCAAATTTGTAAAGAAATCTTTTTTGAGCCAAATTGGTATACATTGGAATAAATATAAGATTTTGGGTAGCCCGTTCATCTTAATCGTAGCAACCCTCCCCATAAAGGAGAGTTGCAATCTTCCCCATCTTTCTAAATCAATTTTGATTTGCTCAATTAGTCTATCATAATTCTCCTCTTTAAGCGTCACACATCTTGATGTCAATTAGATCCCTAGGTATCTAATTTTTTTATATCAATATCAATCTTTTCCTCTATATCTCTTTTTGCTCCGTCATATTTTTAGTAACATTTTTGTTTTGTCCTTATTTATCTTTAAGCCTGCTACCTCCCCATATTCCTCCTGTACTTCCATTAGCCATACACCCAATTGCATTGGCTCTTCAATAATAAAGACGAAATCATCTGCGAACGCTTGCAATTTAAAATTTTCATTTCTGATCTTCAAACCTTTAATTTTGATATCTTCTCGAATTAGTCTATTCAATGCTTCTAACGATAAAATAAACAGTAGAGGCGATAGTGGACAGCCCTGTCTCGTGTCTTTCTGGATTTGGAAGTTCTTTGTTGTTTCCCCATTAATTACCACTTTTGCTTCTTGTTCCAGGTAATTGCTCTGCACATCCTTATAAATTTTTCCCCAAATTCCATATACTTTAGTTGATTTACAATGAATTCCCATTTAACGTTATCAAATGCTTTCTGTGTATCAGCAATTAGTACCATGTTTTTCATTGTGAAGCTCATAGTATTCCATAATATCTAATATAATCCTAATGTTATTTCTTATATATTGTCTGGGCAGAAAGCCATTTTGATCAGAGTGGATAAAATTTTCTAAAAATTTTTTTAATCTTTCGGCCATAATTGTCATGAAAATTTTATAGTCCAAATTCAATAAAGATATCAGTCTATAGTTTTTCACATGTGTCAGGTCAGAGTTTTTCCTTTGGGATCAGAGTAATTGTCGCTTCTTTCCATGTGATTGGAATTTTTGCCTCATTTAAAACATCATTATAGACTTCTAACAAAATAGGGCTTAATATTTCCTGATGATTTTTGTATATCTCTGATGGTAATCCGTTGGGACCTGGGGCTTTATTTATCTTTTGCTTCTTGATTGCCTCTAATAATTCTAATGATGTTACTTCTTTATTTACTATCTCCTTACTTTCTTCCGGGACTTTGGGCAATCCCGTTTTCTGAAAATATTGCCAAATCTTATTTCCCCTATCTCTTCTTTGTCTTCATATAATTTTTTAAAAAACTCATATACTACCATTCTCTTCTCTTCATTTCGGTACATTCATTCTCCCTCATCATTGTGTAATTTGCTAATCCATCTTGTATCCCTCTGTTTCTGCAAACTATATGCTAGCCACCATCCTGGCTTATTCGCATTCTCAAAAAAAAATGTTTGATTCCTTTTATTTGCTGGGCCAACTCCTCCTTCTCAATAATATTTAGTTTATATTTAATTTCTCCTAATTGCTGTTTTAGGTCTTGTTTTTGCGGGTCTTTTTGCAGTCTTTTCTCAACTCTACTCAATTCTCTTTCTAGACTTTTTTGTCTTTGTTTCTTTTGTTTATTTTCCCTGGCCATATCCTCTATCGCAACTCCTCTCATAAAGGCTTTTGCAGTATCCCAAAGATTTTCATTGTTTGTATCCTCTTTTTTGTTGTCTTGGAAGAATAAGCCCATTTGTTCATTCATTCTCAATTTGAACTCATTTTGATTTAAGATTGCCTTTTTCAACATCCATCTTTTCATCTTCTTTTGCCCTCTCCATTTAATTCCAATAGGATTATGAATTGGCCCATGAGTTTGTATCGATTTTAATTTCCTCAATTTCTGAATCAAGTTCTAATGATACCCATGCCATGTCAATCCTGGACCACGTATTATGTCTACCCAAGTAGAACATGTATTGTTTCTCTTTCCCGTTCCTTTCTCTCCAACTATCTTTGATACCTAGCTCCTCCACCATTTGAAAAAATATGATGGGCAATATCCTTCTAGTACTTTTCCTCTTTTTGTCACTCTTATAATCTAGATCTCTATCTACTATTGTGTTGAGGTCTCCGATTATGCAAATGTTATCGTACTCCAATTCTTCAATCATATTGTGTAATTTTTTTATAGAATGTCATTTGGCCCTCATTTGGCGCATATACTCCCACCAAAATTATTTTCTTCCCGTTTAATATTATCTCTATTATTAATATACTGCCCTCCTCATCTTTACAAATCTGTTTTGCTGAGATTCCTTCTTTGATATATATCACAATTCCTCTTTTTTTTGTTGATGTTGTTGAGGTAGAGCTGTAAACATATTACCCAGTTTAGGACATTTTAATACCTGTTGATGTGACTCCTTTATGTGTGTTTCCTGCAACACTATTATATCTAAACACATCTTACTCAATTTGTTGAAGTAATTTTTCCTCTTGATAGAATTTAAGCCATTAACATTTACTGATAGAAGCGTTGTTCCCTCTTGTACATCTCTACTTCCATCTGGATCTTGTCACCCTCATCTGTCTAATTTCTTTGTATTCTTTGTGTTTTCTTTCATCATCATATCCTTCTGTATCCATTCTTCCTTCCTTCCCATTTCCTCTTTCCTTTGTTGAGGCTTCTGTCACCTCCAGTGTCTGTTCTTTTGCTTCACCTTCTTCTCTTATTTCTCTTTCTTCTAATTCATTATCATTACCAAAATTTTGCCTATAAAATTCCTTCGCTTTGTCTATTGTATCAAGCCTAAGTCTTTTTTCCTGCCAGGTTACCATAATACACTCTGATATCAACCATCTAAAGTTAACGTTTAATCATGTTAGTTTGCAAGTTAGAGTTTGGTATGGCCTTCTTAATTCTCTCACTCTCCTAGGAACTTGCTTTAGAACCACCAGTTGTCTCCCTCTATACTCCAATGGATCATCCCTTGTCCTGTGCAGTATTTCATCACGGATCAACTTCTTCACAAACCTAATATGCACTTCCTTCAGTAGATTATGCCTCCTTGCATAATTCGTATGAATTCTATAGGTTTCATCCATTTTGTTCGCCATTTCCTCCTTGCCAATTCCTAAAGCTCCCGCCAGCAAGTCTGCCATCATCTCTGGTAAATCTTCACCTTTATTTTCCTTCACATTTTGAAAGCACAAATAATGGTCTGCTTTTTCCGTCTCTAACTGGAGAACTGTCAATTCGAGATCCTTATTGGCTTGTATTAGTTTCATATTCATTTCATCCACATGTTTTTCTTCCCTTCCTATTCTTTCTTCCATCTCCTGTAATTTTTGCTCATTTTTCATGATTTGCTCCTGAAAGCATTCGAATTTACTATCTATTGATTTTATCTTTTTTTTTTTAGTTCTCCAGTATCGTTCCTCACTTTTCCTATCTCCCCTTTCAGATCTTCATGGTTTTTTAACATTACATCTTACATGGGTTGCAGCACTAATTGTAAATCCTTAAATGAGCTGGATCTTTCTCTTTGCCTTATTTCTTCTAATGATCTTTGTCCTGCTGGGCTCAGCTCCATTGTCATAGTTTGGGCTGCTTGTCTTTTCCCTGTGCCAATCCTCGTTAAATTTGGTATACTCATCATCTCTATAGCCAATTTAAATCATCCTCCCCACTTATTTATAATCCTCTTGCTTCCCTCCAGTACTCCCTAACTATTTCTTAATTTATTTATTTCTATTTATCACCAGATCTATCTTCTTATTTCTATATCTATTATACACTCTCTTAACACACTAGGACCAATAACTTGTAATTTCTGAGTACTTATATCAATCCACGGTTCAAAATTATCAATCTACCACATTAATCAATATCCAAAATTCATTAGCAGTAACATACGTGAATCCTCACTGTAGCATTAATACCATTAATATTAATATCTATTAATGATATTGATATCATCAATAATTAATACAAATAATAATAAGAGCACTTTCCAATATATATTAAGATAGCAAGTTATACAGTTATAAATATTATTACTACCACGATTATGTTCACTATGACTTATGGATTGATTGGTAGCAAACTCTTTCTCACGGTTCTTTTTTTTCCTTCTTCTTCTTCTTCTTCTTCTTCTTCTTCTTCTTCTTCTTCTTCTTCTCCTTCTCCTTCTCCTTCTCCTTCACCTTCTTCTTCTCCTTCTCCTTCTCCCTTAAATATACTTTCCTTTAATCAGTCCTTCTTACAGACCTTCTTATAATAGTGTCTTTCCCTCTGCAAAACTTCCTGTTTCTCTTTAGCCAGCAAACATCTCCCTGCCTCCTTCTGCATTACTCAGCATTTCAAAGTCTCTTCATAATGTCAGTAACCTCCACGTTATTGGCTCTTTACTCTTAGTCTCTGCCTTCTAATTGTCAGTTTTTGTCTCCAAGATAGTAGAAAAAGAAAACTCTGAAGTCTTTTAATCCTTCTTTATCAACCCAACCTGTCCAAGTGCAGAGGTCTCTTTCATGCCCACGCTTGCCTTCGCCGCTGTCTTTTTTTTTAACTTTCCCCCCTCCCCCCTTCCTATCCCTCCTCCCTCCCTCCCCCTCTTCCCCCCCCATCCCACCCTTCCCAACCCTCCCCCTCCCCCCCGACTTCCCAGGATTAGCTCAGGGTATTACAAGTACAAACACAAAACTAGAATTAGCTAACAATATAATAGAACATTATTAACCTTGATCTTTAACTCCTAATAATAAAACAACAATATTCTACTTAATATAACAATTTCTACAAAATATTTCATTCGTAAGCTAGTTGAAATTTCTTATTACAATATTTGTTCTGAATATAATCTATCCATCTTTTCACTCCTTTATATATCTTTCATTTGAATAATCTTTGAGATATGCGGAAATCTTTGCCATTTCTGCCAAATGCACTACTTTTAATGTCTATTCTTGAATTGTAGGTACATCTTGTTTCTTCCAATATTGTGCCACCAGTAGTCTTGCCGCTGTTATTAAATTTAAAATCAACTTTATTTCTAGTCCGGTACAATCTGTTATAATACCAAACAAGAAAACCTGTGGCGTGAATTTAATCTTTTTCTTTAATATATTTTGAATTATCCACCAAATTTTTATCCAGAATGCCTTAATTTTATTACAGGTCCACCATATATGATAGTAAGTGGCATCCTGACTTCCACATCTCCAACATTTGGGCTGAATATTCGGATACATACAAGCTAATTTTTTGGGATCTAAATGCCATCTATAAAACATTTTATAAAAATTTTCTCTCAAATTTTGAGCCTGTGTAAATTTTACATTTCTAACCCATATAATTTCCCATGTGTCCAACGTTATTGTTTCCCCTATATTTTGTGCCCACTTTATCATACAATCCTTAACTAATTCTGTCTCAGAATCTATTTCCAATAATACATTATATAACCTTTTTATATGCATTTGGCTCTGATCTCTTATCTGCTTAATCAAATTCTCTTCATGCTGCAAAATACCCTTCTTTTGGTCCTCTTTCCATCTGGCCTGTAGCTGGCCATATTGAAACCAGGTTTTAATTATTCCTTGTTCTTTTAATTGTTGAATAGTTTTTAATTGATACCCATATCCTTCCTTGTCCAAAAGTTGCTCATAAGAAATCCCATCTTGCTTTTGTTCTATATTTATATTTTCAATTGTATGTCTAGGTATCGCCCAAATCGGAATTTTATCATTTAATTTATAACTATACTTTTTCCATACATGTAACAAAGAACTTCTCAGTATATGGCTTTTAAAAATATTATCTACCTTTTTGTCATACAATAAATATGCATGCCAGCCAAAAACCAGACCATACCCTTCCACATTCAATATCCTGTCCTCTGTTGAATTAATCCAATCACTAACTAGTGATAGTACAGCTGCCTCATAGTATAGCCCTAAATTGGGCATTTTAAGTCCTCCTCTTTCTCGAGAATCCTGCATTATTCTCTGTTTGACTCAAGGTTTTTTCCCTGCCCAGACAAAAGTATTTATACCTTTTTGCCATTCTTTGATTAATTTATCAGTTTTAAGTATTGGTATTGTTTGAAAAAGGAACAAAAACCTCGGTAAAAGATTCATTTTTATGGCAGCTATCCTTCCTAGCAGTGGCAACTGTAACTTTCACCAATTCTGAATCTCCGTTTGCATCTTTTGCCACAATAATTCATAATTGTGATGGTATAATTTTGAATTACTTGTCAGGATATTTATACCTAAATACTTGACCTTTTTAGCTATTTCAAATCCTGTTTGATTTTCCATTTCTTGTTTTTGTGTAACAGTCATATTTTTAGCTATTATCTTTGTTTTGGACTTCCGGTGGCTCCACTAGCTTGGACAGCGCCCAAATGAGAGCGCCCGCTTCGCGGTACCGTAAAAAACCCTGAACGGCAGCCCAACACCGTCGGGAGGTTTGAAAAACCTTTCCCCAGGCAAAGGGGAAAGGCAAGAGCCGGCTGGTGGGGGGTAGAACTCACCAAAGCCCCCCAGAAGGATTTCTGTGGAGGCGGAAGGTTTGAGTTCCCCAGAAACCAGCCAATTGCTCCGGACCGGAAATGTCTCTGCCTTTGCAGAGCCATAAGCCGCGACCGCATCTGATTTTTCTTTTTTCTACAATTTAATTTTTAATTTTTTTTAACAACAGAAGCAGACAGGATCAGCCAGGAGGACTTTAATAGCAAGTATTTGACTTAACTTCTTTTAACTTGTGGATTGCCTGCTTCAGAAGTTACAAATTAACTGCAACTAAAATGACGATTGAGGCTTGAGTGTCTGAGAAAGTGAAAGTGATCTGAGCTTTGGCACAGCCTCAAGTGATTTTTTAAAAATTTTCTTTGTTAAAGACTTGTTAGAAGGAGGACTTTACCAAGATTTGTTTGTTGGAACTTAAGTAAAGATTTGGACTATTTGGCTGCTTAATAATTAAAAGGAGAATTCAAGAATATAGGAAGAAGGAAAGAAAGTAAATAAAAGAAGGAGGAGGGGGAAAAAAATAAACTCTCCCTAAGATGGCCACAAAAATTCCCTCAGTCAAAGCTGTCCCGGCTAAAGGCACACCCAGTGCTGGAAGTTCACCTGCCCACACTCCTAAAGTATAGGAGACACAGACTTTAACAATTGAAATGATACAGCAGGTTATCCAAAGGGCTTTGAGTACAATAGAAGATAAACTTACAGCTGTATTGGATAACAGAATTCAAACTGTAGCAGAAGATCTCACTGCTGTGATAGATTCTAAAATTCAAATAGTAACAGAAGAATTGGCAGCACGTAATGTGGATATTAGAGAAGATATACTTTTTGCATTCCAAGGGCTAGCTGCTCAAGCTGAAAGTCTTGATTGCAAGATAGATGAGGTGAAAGAAACTACTGAAATTATGAGCAGCAAGCTGGAGATGGCACAGCAAAGAATAGAGAGATCTGAGATGGATTTGATTTTGGTACAATACAGAGAAATGGAGTTTGCAGTGAGAATCAGAGGAGTGAAAGAAGATAAAAAAGAAAACTTGAAGGATAAGATGGGAGAAGCATTGGCACAGGCACTGGGGATGCCAAAACACGAGGTGTTGTGGCAAATGGACAAAATTTTCAGAGTTAACTCCTGGGTGGCCAGGCAAAGAAAATTACCTAGAGATATAGTAATATACTTTACTACAAGACATGTATGTAATGAAGTGTTGCAAGCAACTTACAAAAAAAAGTTAGAAGTGGAAGGACAAGAAGTGATGACAATGAAGGAGATCCCCCCAAAAATGTTAAGAGCCAGAAGGGATTATGCTTTTTTGGTGGAGGAGTTGAAGAATCATCAGCTACAATACAGATGGGATGTTCCAGCCAGTTTAGTGGTGAATTTCTCTGGAGAAAGATACAGGCTTAATACAACAGATAAAGCAAGGGATTTTTACATAAATGTTTTAAAGGCAGGAAGGCCCAAATCTCCTGAAATTAAAGTAAAACAAATAGCTGAAAAGAAACCACAGGAAGCGTTGCTATCTATTGCCCAGGGGGGAACTTCAACAAGTCAAGAAGATCTCCTACAAGTCCTGGTGGATGTGACTGAAGAATTACCTAAAGAGCAAAGAATGACTAGAGCGGCTACAGCAAAACGTAAGGAGGAGTTAAAAATTCAACAACTGCAACTACCAAGTCGAGAACTCACCAAAACGGAAGCAGTGGGAGGAGCCAGACCGAAAAGTCGGTTAGAGTTGGAAAACCAGCAAATGCTCCTGAGGCTTCAGAAATTTAAGCATGGGAACTAGATTCCTATCTTGGAATGTCAATGGTTTAAATTCTCCGCAAAAAAGAAGAAAAATATATACGTATCTCAAGCAATTTAAGAATGATATAATATGTTTGCAAAAGACTCATATTAGAATACAAGATCAAAAATATTTAATAAATTCAAGATTGGGCGTGCATTATGTTGCAGCATCACCAGATTTAAAAAATGGTATAGTTATCTACCTGAAGAAGGATTTAATTGCCAAACTAATTGAAGCAGATGTACAAGGTAGATATTTGGCAATTGAAGTCTTAATCCAAGGTGAAAAAACTTTAATTGTGGGAGTTTACGCACCCAATCAACAACAGGAGATTTTCTACAGTTTTTTACATTCAAAAATGACCAATTGGAATTATAAAACATGTATTTTGCTTGGAGATTGGAATGGAGTATTAGATGTTAAAAAAGACAAGTTAGGATCGAAACAAAGTTTTGCTTCAAGAGCTAAATTGCCAAGATCTTTTTTTGACTTGATGGAGGAGTGGGAGTTGAAAGATATTTGGAGAGATAGAAACCCAACAGATAAAGATTTTACCTTCTTCTCGGATAGACATCAATCCTTTTCAAGGATAGATTTCATTTTAATATCTAATGATCTTTTCCCTAGGGTGAAGACGACTAAGATTTTTCCAAGAACGCTGACAGACCGCAGCCCTGTATGGGTAGAAATAGATTATTGTAAGGGACCAAAGAGGTCCTCGAGAGTAAATGAAAATTTATTTAGATATGGAGAAAATATTAAGGAATGTAAGAAATTTTTGAAAGAATATTTTATTATGAACATGCAAAAGGGTACCCCAATGGAAATGGTTTGGGATGCATCTAAGGCTTATATGAGGGGTGTTCTGATTTACATGAATAATAAATTTAGAAAAAAGCAAGGGGAAAAAAGAAGGGTGCTGGAAGAGCAAATTAAGGAAAATGAGCAACTTTTGATAAAAAACCCAAGGGATAATAAAGTTAAGGAGGTCATTAAATTGCTGAAAGAACAATTTAAAATGTTGATAGCAGATCAAACCGCAACTAATTTACAGTATGCTAAATACAATACATTTTGTAATGCTAATAAACCTGGAAGATGGATGGCTTATATGCTTAGGAAGAGACAAAATCAAAGAATAATTGGAAAAATTAAATATAAAGGAAAAGAGGTCTTTCAGCAAGAATTAATTAAAAAGTCGTTTATAGAATATTATTCAGAATTATATAAGGTAGATAGGATTCAGGATATAGATATAGATATAGATAGATTCCTTAAGAAGCAGAATATTAAGCCAGTTTCACAAGATCAAAGGGATATGTTAACTCAATTAATTACATTAAAGGAAATTATGTCTGCAATTAAAAATTTAAAGTTGGGGAAGGCCCCGGGAACAGATGGCGTGATGGCGGTTTATTACAAAAATTTGTGTGAAGAGATGGCTGAACCAATGAAAGAATTATTTAATACAATACAACAGGGAGGAAAGGTTCCTCCCTCCTGGAAAGCAGCCTTTATATCTTTAATACCAAAGGAAGGTCAGGATCATACAGAACCAAAAAATTATAGGTCTATTTCATTGTTAAATACGGATTATAAGATTTTTGCTAAGGTATTGGCAAATAGATTAATGACGGTAATGCAGCAAATGATACATCATGACCAAACAGGTTTTATAAGTGGCAGACAAATGAAAACTAATGTAAGACATATTGTTAATGTTTTGGGATATTTAGAAAGGAACAACCAGGTCCCTGCGGGTATAATATTTTTAGATGCCAAAAAAGCGTTTGATCGGCTCAATTGGCAGTTTTTATTAAAATTAATTGAAAGAATGCAGTTTGGAGATACATTTATACAATCAATAAAGGCAATATACCAGAAACAAACAGCGCAAATAATAGTTAATGGAGGCGTAACGGAAAATTTTTCAATAGAAAAAGGTACTCGGCAAGGATGTCCCTTGTCTCCATTATTATTTATTTTGTCACTGGAAATATTGCTGAATAATATACGAGACTCAGAAGCAATAAAGGGAATACAGATTAGGCAACAAGAATATAAATTACGTGCATTCGCAGATGACCTGATTGTTACCTTAACTCAACCATCACAATCTGTTAAAATATTAATGGATATAATCAAAGAGTATGGATTAATATCTGGCTTTAAAATAAATGCAGCCGCTGTCTTTTGAAGGAGGCTATGTATATCCTCCTTCTCCCTGGGGCCTCTTTTTTTCTCTACTCTTTTAGAAATCCTCCGAGTCGATCTTCTACCTGGATCACTCCTTTGAGGTTGCCAGAAATACTTTTTACCAGATCAGTCTTGCCTTTGTCCCGCTAGTTCACCGCTATCATTGTCCACCTGCCTGCTGTTATTTCCTTTCAGCCACCATTACAGGCTGCCTCCTTTCCCCGATCAGCTTCTCCGAGGTTTCCTTGCCACCCACTATCTTGGCTGCCACCAAGAGCTATGCTGCAGAGCACCTCTCTCTTCCGATTCCCCTCCAAGGAATCTGGAACTCCACAAAGTCCACTGATCGAAAGGAATACACTGTAAAAGCAACTCTAAACAAATATTTGAAGATGAGGAAGGAAGGATATTAATGGTTGAAATAACTATGAATTTAAAAAAAACATTGTTAGTGGCAATATATGCTCCAAATTACAATCAAGAAGAATATTATGGGAAATTACATAAAAAAATAATAGAATATGAATATGAAGAGATATATATATTAGGGGATTTCAATGCAATAATAGACAATGAGTTGGACTATAAACCTACAAAACTAAAAAAGAAGATAAGAAAAACATTGCCAAAAACTTTTTTCACGATGATAGATGAATTAAGCTTACAAGATGCCTGGAGATGAAGTCATCCAAAAGAAAAGCAGTATACATTCTATTCAAATAGGCATTTGTCATGGTCAAGAATAGATATGATATGGATGTCAACAGAATTAATAGCTAAAATACAAGAGATTGATATTGGAACAAATGTATGGGCAGACCACAATCCAATAATGATGACATGGAAAGGGGAAAAAAGGAAAATAAGATGGACATTAAATAAAAAATTACTAAATGAAAAAATATTCCAACAATATATGGAAAAAGAACTAACTTCCTTCTTTAAAGAGAATAAGAAAGAAGATACATCTTTACAAAATGTGTGGTATATACTAGTAAAGCATATATTAGAGGATTGACAATGACATATTTAGGAAAATGAAATAAACAGAACAGGCAAATGCAAAAGAATTTAGAGGAAGAATATAAGAGATTAGAGATGGAATTGCAAAAAAATTCCAGACAACAAAAAGATTAAATATTTGTTGGATTTGAAAAAACATAAGATGAATTTAATGGAAAATGAAGAATTGGTGAATAAAATAAAAGCTACAAAGCAAAAAAATTTTAAAAATGCAAATAAACCAGGATGATGGTTAGCATATAAAATGAAAAAAGAGAAAGAAAAGAAATTAATAAGTCAATTAATAGATCAAGATAGAAAGATATGTTACAAAAGTGAGGAAAAGAAAAGAATAATTGAGAAAACTACAATGGATTGTACCAACAATAAACAATAGCTGAAGACAAGATAGAACAATATTTGAAAATAATGGAAGGAGAAATTATAAAGAAAATTGTAGAACGTGCAAAAATGAAGAGATTAACATTGAGTCAATGTATTTCAAGACATGGGATAAATTTTATGATTGGTTAGAAAGGAAATATGAATAAGGGTATAGAGATAAAACAGATAGGGAACAGATGGGAAAAAACAATCAGAAAAATAGAAACCCAGATGATGCCAAGTAAAAGGAGAAGGTGGGGGGGTAAAAGGGAAAAAAGTGAGATGTTATAAAATGTACATAAATGAGGAAATAAAAATAAATATAATCAAATCAAATAAGAAATTGAAATGAGAATAAAGATAAATAGAAAATTGGGGCTGCTCGAATACCATTTTAGATTGAACTGAAAAGGGAAACAACAAGAGAAAGGGGAAAAGTAGGAAGGAAGGAAGGGAGAAGAGAGGAGAGGAGAGGGAGAGAAAGAAGAAAGGGAAAAGGAGAGGAAGAAAAGAGAGAGGAAAGAGGAGCAGAAAAGAAGGCCAGAAGGGGGGAAGAAGAGAGGAGTGGAGGAAGGGAAGGGGAAGTAGGAAAGAGAAGGAGAGGAAGAACAAAGAAAGTAGGAGGAGAAAGAGGAGGAGAAAGAGGAAGGAAGAGAAGGGGAGAGAAGAAGAAAGGTAAAAGAGCAGCCCCAAAAAAGTAAAAATGAAAGTTAAAAGATAAGATGAATGAAAAATGATGGATAAATGACTGTACATGTAAATGTGTTCATGAGAAATAAAAATTTA